>JZKD02S1674412.1:31852-49840 GCA_000966675.3 Picea glauca | reverse complement strand
ACATGGTTGTCTCTTCCGGGGGATCTTGTTCTTCTTGATCGATGGCGTTTATTGCCGAGCTACTAGGTTGTTTGGTTAGAGAGCATTCATCTAGGAATCAGTTGGCCATTAAACTCATAGCATGCAACCATTGAGGACATTCTCTTTCTAAATGATTCTCTTGGTGGTACATGTAGAAAGAGTCAGATGCTACAGTCCTTAAGTCGACATTCAGATTAGATGGGGGAGGTTCTATAGCTTTGAACGGTGGATTTATTTTAAAAAAGGGTTTATAAGGCCTTTGGCTTCCTTCCCCGACACTCCTTTTCATATCTACTATCTCATTGGAAATTTTCTTGATCATCCGCTGTAGGCTTTCTAGATCCCCTCCCTCTTTCTTAGGACCTTGTTATGTTTGTTTTCCTGAGGGTATTGTTAACAAAAGTCCTCTCTTAGGTGGAGGTTGGGTTTCCTTCTTTATTAATGAGATTTGGGCTTCTTTTCACGCTTTCATTTGGAATTCAATCGTTTTAGCTTCTTCAAATTTTTTTGCTAGGATATGTTTGGCAGCCCTTTTTACAAACATAGAAATAGAGGCTAGGAGAGAATTAGCATAAACTTCAATCTGCAACACCTGGATAGGTTTAGCCTCGGTTTGGAATTTGTCCAAGATGGTGGTGAACCTTTGATTGAAATCTTTCACCTTTTCTTTGGGACTCATTGTAGCAGCAAAGATTTCATCCATTGAATATCATGTGGTAGTTTCTTCAATAAATTTGTCTAACAAATCCTTTTGAAACTTTGTCTAGCTAGTTATAGAACCAACTGGCAGATTGAAATACCAAGTCGAGGTTGAATTTTCAAAGGTGTAAGGAAAAATTATGCACACTACATCTTCGTGTTGCACATTCATCAACCTTGTATCCAATATAAACTTCTTAATATGATCCTCAGGTAATTCGGATGTTTCGGGGTCAAATTTAGGAAATATTATTTTTGGATGTATGGGTAAGTTATGCATTCGTCCTGGAATTTCCAAAGCATCTCTTGCCAACCATGGTTGGTTATATTGAGGTTGATCTCCCCTTTCTCCATTTTTATCATTATTATCATCCATGTCTTCTAATTCGGAACCTGAGCGATCTGAGTTAGACCCTTCCTCTTCAGATTCAAAATCGTCTGGTTCAGAGTAATTACCAGTTGGTGTTTCAGGTATCATAGTAAAGGGTTGTTTGATCTCTGTGAGGGAAACATATATCAGGTCCTCTACCGTGTGAACAAAAACTCGATCCGGTGTGTCGAAAATTGGTCTCCTTATTTTTTTTCTTAGAGGAAGTAAAGGAGCTAAAGTTAACGCTCTGATCTATCAGGCATAATCCCTAGTGATTCTTTTGAACTTATTTAACTCTTCGTGAGGAAGGGCGTAAGGTATTTCAAGATACAGGTGTCCTTCCTCTTCATGTTGAGGTGAGTTACTCGTATCGGGAGTACTCTCTGTATGTGGGTTGTCTTGAGAGTGACTAGCCATGCATGTGGGTTGTTTTGAATCTATAGGCTATGCGGAATATATTATCAGAAATATTATTAGCCAATCATTCATTCAGGCCCTCCTTCTAGTGCCAATTCTATTGAGGGCGTCTAAGATCCTTTAGCTCAACAGTAGAAACCAAACCTGCTTAAGAGGCCCGATTAGACTCGTAAGCATTTTGATGAGTGGAATGGTTCTCCAGATCTTTAATCCAACCATTTTATCGATGGGCTTTACTAGTGACTGACAGGTGTGTCTTTCTATGAGACTTTCTCCTTCAAGTTAAATGGTTCTATTTTTATTCTTTTATACTCTTAAATGATTCTGGTAAGATAAAGATGATGGTATAAACCATCAGCAAAGGGAAATTACTATATACAAAAGAATACTAAACTTAGGATAACCTTTATACCTCAGCATGCAGACAATGATAATTAGACCTATTCCAATCTTAGCAATAACACTTTTAACTTGTGGACATTCAACATTGACTGAGATAACAATTATAGAATGGAGAACACATACATAATAAAGATGAGTGTAAGAAAATTAGTTCTCTTAGCTCTACTATCAATCACATATTAACACGTCAATTTATTTTCATCATTTAGAACAAAAGAACTGTTATAGTATTGAAAGATAACTTAAAAACAAATACAACAATTCTTACTCAATACAGCAGCACTTATCGAATTTGAAGACGGAAACAATCCCTCCTCGGTCCAATCACATTCACGCTTTAGATGAAAAAATTGTCTTTGGTTCTAAAAAGAACTTCTAAATTAAAAAAAGTTTCTCGGAAATAATTCTTTTACAATTCTCCAAAAAGCGTCTTTTCCAAAAACCATCGACCATTAGTTCAAGGTCGATGCCTTTATTTATAACAAAAATTAACTAGTCTAAAAATAGCTACTACAGTGGTATTAAACTGGGAAAACGCCACGTGGCAGACTTCATCTATTTTTTCTCTATTGCTTCTCAAATGGTTCTACTAGAGTGGATTGTTCTTCTCATACTCTGACCACTTGATAAAGAGATATTCGCATGTGTTTGCATATGGAAACCTGTGCTGACCCATCGGAGCAGAGAAGACCTCTTTTATCCCTACTGCATGTTCCTTGTACTTGATTATCTTGACACTTAAGTGTTGTATGGATGTGAGAGATTTGATCGGGTGTTCCATGAACTTCTTTACTTGACATGAGGTCATGCTTGAAATTCGCAAAATCTCTTCTTCCCATGTCCAGTCTTTCTCTATGTATCGTTTGACTATGTCATCCAAATCGGTGAAATATTCTGGTGGGACAAAATCTGGTAGGTCAATGCAATTCATCCCCTAGTTGAATTTCTCCCAGCGTTTCTCAAATTCTTTCCATCTTTCTTGTATTTTATTCTAAGGTTCTTGGACCATACCTACCCAATATTCAGTTGCTTGCCTGATTCGGGAGATGCTGCTATCCATCAGCATTCGGATGCCATGCTCCTCTTTGTCTCGGCATTCCTGCACTTCTCTTATGTATTCGATCTACTACAAGTCCTGATGTGCCTTCTCATACCATATTTGTACATATTTATAGGTTTCCAAACTCATGAGAGTATCGTCTTGAAAATCGCCAATGCAGGGGGTGAAGAGATCCCTTTCTCTTGTGAATTGTGCATATGTTTCTAGGAAATCACTCTTTAGGAGTACTACCACTTGTTTTGAATTCTGGTAATACTCTTCTTGATGGTGAAAATGGTCTATCTCTTTCTTCATGGTGGCTATCGCCCTTTCATATCTTATTGCATTATCCAAAGTGGCATCAGTGATAGCCATACCTGCTCCAATTAGCTCAGTTATCCTGGAATTTTCTGTGTCGAGCAGTGTCTCCTTTGTGGTGACGAGAAGTGTTCTATCAAGCATGAGCCTCCTTTTATTATTCGTTCTTCTCATTGCTGATTTTATATTTCTATCATAATAAATCATTTGTACATCGGTGATTTCGTCCACTAGTTCAGGAATTTGTTGATCTCCCCAGGTCAGAGTATTTCCTAGGCTCCCTGTCGTGTAGAAATGACCTATGACCGGTTTTTGTGATTCCTTAGCTGGGGAGGTATTTGTATGCTCTAGTGACTTAGCCTCATGATGGTCCTCATTGGCTGGTGGATTCTTTGTCCTAGTTGCGGAGACAGGAAAAGGATCATATTTAGTTTCGGGGTCAGTCGTTGAACTGTCGATTTCTGGTTTTTATGTTTCTTCTTCCTGTTCACTAGCACCCCAGTCATTTTCAAGGCTATCCTTCTGAATATTGGTTCCCACTTGGTTGTAAAATTCAGTTTCCAGAGTTCTTCCAACCTCATGGTCTCCCTTAAGGGGATTTGGGATCACAGCATTGAAAGTTGGAGAAGTTGTTTCCCCTGGTTCTTCTTCTTCTGTGATTGGCATTGGTGTCATGCGGGAGACTTCTGAACTTTCATCATCATCATATATGGTAATTAATTCTATGAGGACATTGGGCACACCCACCCCACTTGATTCTCGTGTTACCCTCCGTTGAGTTGTAGTGGTCCCCAGTGATCCTTCTTGTGGGAAAACAAAGCTGGGGTTTTCTTGATTGGGAATTTCCTCTCGGGGAGTTGTCTCTAAGTCATTTAGTTATTCTCTGTGATTGCTTGTGTTAGTTGGGGTAATCCTTAAGGGTTCAAACAAAGGGTTAAGTGGGGGATCTTCTCTTTCCCTTTGAATGGCTCTTTGGGATTCTTCCAGTAACATCATCCCCCTCCTTCGTGCCTCTGTTGATTCTATTGTTCTTCTTTCGTCTCTTACCCTAAGAGCCTCTTGAGATGCCTGCTCTATTGTCTCAACTTGCTCACCCAGGGACATCGCCTTCAACTTAGTCATATTCGGGTTGGCCCTTATTTAAAGTACTTCCTCCCAGTCCTAGGCGCCTTCAATGAATATTCCGTCTTCAAACTTATCATGAGCATACATCCAATAGGAGGATACCTACATCGTGTGCTGGGGAACTAAACCCTTGGTATCATTCTTTTGAAATTGGCATGTATGAAACTAGTACTCGAGCTAATTTAGCCTCTCCTATTTCGCATGCGCAGTGTCTCTGACCATGTAAAATCCTATGTGAAAACCATAGAGAATGAAATCTCTCTTCTTGTATTTGACCAGGGAGGCATTATAGCCTTGCAATATGGTCTGGTAGTAGATATCCCCCAAAATGAGGCGATCCAGGACATTAACAGGGAGAAGGTGGGGTGCGTCGGTACCTCCGAATACTCTAATATAAGTGCTAGTTTCTTCTAAGTACCAGTTGTCAACCTTTGTTATCGTCTTCTTTGCCTCCACCTAAAGTCGAGGGCACTCTTTTCTAAAGATGATGAAGTAAACCATAGCTAGGAACTCATTTCATATTAAATCATATGATATCTTGTACCTATTTTCCCACAATGTGCTAAAATAGACATGTACAGGCAATTCATAAATATGCCAGCTCAAATTCATACCTACAAAAGTGTTCCTTGTGCAAATTACATCCAGCAAGTAGGATTCCATGTAGAAGGTTGGAACCTCTCCTTCCTTTGGTGTTTGAGCCTGTGAAATATTTGTGCTGAGTTGCTTGGAGATAATGGCTCCCCAATTGAAGCTACTCCCCGAAATTGCCACGGTGTATGCTAAGGGAATCCATGCCTTTGAAAATTTGGAGCAATCCTTTTCTCCATATAACCGACAAATTAACGTTATCATATACATGAATGTATCTCAGAGATTTACTGTGTTGTACCAGCCAGTGCTCCTATTTGTGAATTTCTTATCTTCTTTCCACCACGAGGCTAGGAATCGGCTGGTATCATGAACCTCGTATAACTTGACCACAGAATTTGTGTTTAGACTTTCCTCCGGGTCTCTAAGTTTGTAGTACTTCTGCAACTCCATCGGAAGGAAAAAACCAACACACTAGCCTTGTTCATTTTTGATGGTGTACTTCTCCACATCGGAATGGTCAATTATCTACCCCAAGGTATCGATGCAGGGAGGAACTAGGGTCCAGCTAGCCACCCTATGCAGATTTTACCTCTAAATGTTTGGAAACACTTCATCATCCAATATTCAGACATATGGATTACTATGAGGCATGAACTCAGGGTAGTCCTCCTAACTAATTTTTTTGTACAGGTCGCCCCAATGCGGGAGCACCACTTTAGATCATGTGGTTGCTTATGTGTCATTGAACTAGGAAGGCTGGATAAACTGCTTCTTGATGGACGTGCGGATAACGGATTATGTCTTTGAGGATAAATCCAACTCTCTTGCATCACTCGGTGTAGATCCTTCCTTGACCTCTCATTCCTTTAGTTTGGGCGTCCTTGGTGAGCGCCTAGTTGTCAGTTTTCTCAGAGGCATTTTCTAAAAACAGAAAGACTGAGATACCAACCTCTAAAGTATTATAGAAGCAATTGAAAATGTATAAATGATAAATACAATGCATACCTCTTCCTTGCACAAGATTAACCTGGTTTAGAGTTAAAGATCAGCTGTAATCTCTTCGACGTGTTCTCTCGCTCCTTCGACTGCTCTGTGGAATAAAATATTTGTGCACATAATGGTGCGTTTGAATATGTCTTTGTAATTTAAACAGAGTGTTGGTGTATATATATGCTTAGTATATTTCACTCATTTATATGTCAATCCGGGATTTATAATCAAAAGAGTTGTTACACTATATGTGCCGAAAATAGGTAACTTATCTATGTTTGTTGTATCTAAATCAATCAGGAAATAATTAATAACATAACACTTTGTTTTAGAATATCTGAATGCTTCACACAACTTCAAACTCAGAAGATAAAACTTATGACAAAACTCTCAAACAAGCACTCAATTGAAAAGGTTCTTTCTTAGATGACAAGTCTGTTCATTATAGGCTCATGAAATGAAGAGATGAGCTCTGATCTTTTCCCTTGTAGCAATTAAAACAATAATCGACAATCCACTTAATTCACTCTTAGAAGGAAATCAACCATAGATCTATTAATTCCAATCAAACCTTCTTTAATACAGGAAACAAACAATAGAATTGAGAGACTTCATTATATGGTGCCTGAAGATGAGAGATGAAGTCTTATGGTTCTTGTACTTATTGAGAATAACACAGTCATAAATTCAAAACAATAGCATTTTCTTACTTAACAATCCCACACATATATCAAAATCTTATCAATTAAATATAAATCTGCAGAAATAGAAATGAAATTATCTACTATGTTCAATGTGTAACCATTTACTCACACTGATTCAAGATCAAATAAATATGTATTGTACTTAAATTGCATTTAAAATCATTTACAACACACAACTATCAAGTGTTCACACTCACACAATTGAGTTACAACACACACAAAGACATGTACAAGGAGGTTTACCTTGGTTGGGGCGGTGGGCCCTTGTCGAACCAAGAAGGTACCTCTAAAGAAATTGCAGACTAAAACGCTTTATTCATGCTCATGAGTTGCACAAAATATCATTTGTATTACTTCAATTGATCGATTGAATCAACAGTTCAATATTATGTTCAACATGACAATATGTATCATTCTCTACTTTCTACTTACTCTCTATCATCTACATAGCATCCCTTTTAAAGAAGGTGAGCCGTTATTACCAAGATCTGAAGATAATTATCAAATGGTTTCAAAATATTACAATTGGTAATCCATATAGTATCTGTAGGGATGGAATTCATCCTCATGACACGAAGTGCATGAGTGATGAAGTCCATCATGATCTCCAAAAATACCTCAAGATACTTCTATCCAACTGACTTCTTGGAATCACCACCTGCATACTCGTTCAACATGTAAATCCTGTGGACAGAGGTTTAGTACCGGATGGACACAGTCATGACTATGGGTACCAGACCAGTGCAAAGGAAATACAAGAATAGGCGCGAGGCTGGTGGTACCGGATGAGTGTAGAGTACCAGATGAAACATTGTGCTGGTATCGGAATAGGCGTTGACTGGTGGTACCAGATGAAATGATGTGCTGGTACCAGAATAGGCATTGAACGGGTAGTACTGAAAGAAGCATTATGTTGGTACCGGAATAGGTGTTAAAATAGTAGTATTGAATGAGTGAAAAGTACCAGATTAGGAGGAACCTTGGTACTGGATCAGACAAGGTACCGGATCCAGCAGAGTATCAGATCAGTGGAGTATCAGATCTAGCGGAGTACCCAATCATGCTATTGTTGCAGTACTAGATCAGTGGAGTACTAGATCCAGCGGAGTACCAGATGAAGTTTCTTAATTAATAGTAAAATTAATTAGGATCATAAATAATCAACCATTTAATCCAATTTAATTAATAAAATCAAACAAATCATGCTTTAACATAGGTTACTTCTCTATGCACATGGACAAGGTCACAAAGTAGGTTTGTGGAGGAAATGGTCAATCATATACACATATCATAGGTAAAATAAACTCAGATAGAGGATAATATAGAATAATAGAAGTGTCAAGATAGAGACTCAACATTTCCCCCATTCTAAAGTCATTGCATGTCCCCATGCAACAATATCAAAACTGATACTCAAAATTTTGCAAAACTGAACCATTCCCCATCATTTATCTGGCTGTAGGATGTTGATACCAGAAGCTCTGCTCCTAAGCTCCTTCTTAATCACCCTGGTGTATTGGATCAAACGTAAAACTTTGTTGAGTTTAAAAGAGACCTCTTCTTGTGCATCTTGTAATCTTAGGTTATATTCTTTCAATTGTGCATTCTTTGCCTTAATGTGCCTATCCAATACTTGGTACTTTGTAACTTCTTGTTTTAGCTTCTCATTCTGTTTTTTCAACTTCCCAATCTTCACTATCAATTGTTGTTTGCTCAAAGAATTGTCAGGATCATATGTGGTTGTTTATTCAATCACCTCCTTTCGGGCTTCCTTCTCCTTTCTTATACCTCTCAATTTTTTTGTCACAAACCCCTCGGTCTCACTAATTATAGCTCCATAGCTACTTTATTTCTTTGGAGAAGTCGAACTATCAGTAAGCTCTTTTGGAAGAGAATTCATATGTGGAATTGTTATTTGTTTGGCCATGCTCCTGGTGGTTCTTCATAAAGGAAGTGAGACTTCCTCAGATTTGATGACAGGGGTGGAGGTCTCTTCAAACATATTCCTCTTCTTCATCTTAATAATAGTTATAGTCCTGGATACTTGTTTCTCTTGTGTTGATTTGATTTTCACCTTGGGGGACCGAAGTGTGGGTTCTGTAGTTTGTCCTTGTTGAACATTTTCTATTTCCACTCTGGAGGACTTAGGTGTAGGCTTTGAGATTTGTTTCTTTTGAGCCTTCCTCTTTTTAAGCTTCCCCTTACTTCCAATTTTCATCTTAGGATTTTCCTCCAACTCGCCAACCGGTTCTTGAGGAAACACAATAGCTACTTCAGGGGTCTTTTCCAACTCCTTAACTGATTCTTGAGGGAACTCAATAGTTTCCTCGAGGACATCATGTGAAACTTCCTGTTGACTTGTTGTGTTCCTCTTTCGCCTCTCACTTTGTGGCAGTTTATCTTTAGGAATCGAGGTTGGACTAGGTTCCTTAGATTGGGTAGGCCTCTCCTTCTTAGATGTAGTGGGCTCCTCTAGGATTCGTTTTGCTGGCACACCCTTCTTTTGACCCTTTTTCCTACTATGAATGTTTAGTTCATGGGTATTTTCCAAGTTTCTAGTTGGCTCTGGTGATAACTCAATGGTTTCTTCACAAGCACTATTTGATCGTTCACCTTTCCCAGAGTCCTTCCTTTTCTATCTTTTATTTTTTGGAATCAAGGTTGGGCTTATTTTCTGAGATTGGTAGGTTTTCTTCTTTTTGGATGCATTGGGCTCCTCCTCAACAGACTTATCTTTCTTCAATTCATCAATAGGCGGGGATGAGATAGGTGTAACCATGACTTCTTCACCCCCTAACTTCTTCCCCTTGTTTTTCTTTGTCTTTCTCTTGGACCCCTCACTGTGTACCTCTGTTTCTTGCTCTTCTACAGATTTGGACATTCCCTCCTGAGAAAACTTTTGTTGAAGTAGTTGTTTCCAACTACTGGCTTGTTTTCTCAAGGAATGTACAACCAAAAGTTTCATTAGGCCATGGTGATGGAGGCTGGTTTTAGGTTTCTTGAAATCCAATTTAACTCATCTCACCATTTTATTTAAACTCATCCAGAGCAGTGGGGAAAATCAATTTGTGGCCCTCCTTCAAAATGTGACAAAATTTTCAAATGGTATAGGAAGATTACTACATACCTCCCTTCGCAGGTGATAAATCTCTGCAAACTAATGAACATCGTCTAGTATTCTTCTTTGATGCAGCTTCGAGGAATTCCCTTAGTCCAATCGGGGACCTGATTTTCTGGCCTGAGAAAGTTTTGACAAAGTTTCCTGTCAACGATAACCCCCTTAAAGTATTTTTCTCCAAAAGAAGGTAGGCTTGTAGCCTCTACTATGGTGGCCTCTGAAATCCTTAATTTCATATCTCCAAACTGAACACTTTATCCATCATATGTCTACATAAAAGCAAGAGAGAGTCCCTCATGATATCCTTTAAATTTCTACAAAAATGGGACCCAACCGACCTATTCAAATCTCTCCCTGCAAGCTTCATATTTTGGTGTTTTGCTATATCATTGGAACACAGGATCATGCCTATCGACCCACATGTTAGCTTAAAAAAATTCTTAAAGTGTATGAGGAAATGGAGTAGAGGGTTGAGGGTTGAGTAGCGGATTAGTGCAGACCGTGATGGAGTACCGAAAGAGGATAAGTATGCAAACTATATGAAGGAACGAGATAACAGTGTAATTGTAGGTGGTGTGACAATAAAACAGTAAATAACGCTCATCTGGATGGAAAATCCATCCAGACGAGTGTTTATAAGTTAAGATTCAGATTGTAATGGTCACATCGAGGGTAATGATGACAAGGTAAGACTAGTTGAATTCATGAATAACTTATAGACTCGTATGAGGGTTGGCGTCAGATCATGTTCACAAGAGTGTTGGATAATGATGACAAGAGATGTGGTCATTATGACCGGAACTCACAAGTATGAAATCATCTGATGTCACTGGAATCATAGTTTGACATGCGTAAATATGTGGCTTAAGTCATTCATATGGAATGATGTTGGATTATGGGATTATGACGTTTCTCCACCATATAAGTAGAAGGAAGTAAATTGATCCTATTAGAGATACAATTACCTCGTACTCTCAACATTTCAGGTGTATAGGAATGATTTGTTTTTCACAAGGAGATGTAGACAAGGACTTGTAGAATTTCATGGTAGGGAGTGTGCCATAATTGAGAGTAACCACATTTTTAATACATAATTAGTCTAATTCCTTAATAAAACAAAAAAATGTTGAGTTTGTACGTCCTATTACTTGAAGCATTTAAATCGAGTAGCAAAAACTTTGAATATAAGATAAGGACTACCAACACCTCATTACCAGTACTAGATCACCTTAGTATAGGATGAACGCAGAGTTGTGCCCAGTACCGGAATAGCACATGCCTTCTCCTTTAGTACCGGATGAGTACATAGCTTCTCCTACAGTACCGGATGAACATATATTTTTTCCCAGTACCCGATAAACACAGACCTTCTCCCACAGTACTAGATGAACACAGAGTTTGCCCAGTATCGGATGAGCATAGACCTTCTCCCACATTACTGGATGAACGCAGAGTTGTGCCCAGTACTGAAATAGCACAAGAATTCTCCTATAGTACTGGATAAACGTAGATTTTTTCCCAGTACCCAATGAACGTAGATTTTTTCCCAGTACCAGATGAGCATAGAGGCAAACACTGTTTGCAGTACCAGATGAACGTAGAGATGTTATCCAGTACCAGATCATCACAAAATGGTATTTCAGTACTCAAGTGGAATTGGACAAGGTACCTATTAGTAGTGCTCTGTAGATTGGAACTTTGTAGGCTTCCCTTTGTATAAATTGTTGGTGTTTTGTGATGCTATGGAAGAGGGCATGTAATTCGATTCTGCTGAAAGACCATGTAGGTGAAACAAATACCAACACTTGATATAGAAACTCTGAATTTGCAGTGGGAGTGTTAGAAAATAAGGCAAAAGAATTCAATGAATGGGCTCCAAGAAGGTACTCTGTAGCTGGATGACCACATGTTGAGATTCAGAATCCTCCTCTTTTGGAACCAAGTTGATCACTGCTCCTATTGCCACTTCCTTTTTATTATAAAAATAATAATAATAACTACTACTTTTCTGTGGATTTTTCTCGAGCCCAGATTAGTTAATGCTCGTCGGTGTTTTCTGTTTTAAGGAGTCTGAAAAAATTAAAGAAAACTCCATCTACTATCCCGTGGATTTTTCTCGAGCCCGGGCCAGTTCCTACTCCCCGGTATTTTCAAGTTTTAGGAGTCTGAAAAACTTGAAGAAAACTCCATCTACTATCCCATGGATTTTCCTCGAGCCCGGGCCAGTTCCTGCTCGCCAGTATTTTCAATTTTTAGGAGTTTGAAAAACTTAAAGAAAACTCCAAATGATCTACCAGGGCTAGATAAAAGGGTAGACCTACACCCTCCAGATGTCCTCCTTATTCATTTATCTACATGAGAACACAATCAACGTTTTGTTTTTGTTA
Source organism: Picea glauca (assembly GCA_000966675.3). NCBI lineage: Eukaryota > Viridiplantae > Streptophyta > Pinopsida > Pinales > Pinaceae > Picea > Picea glauca. The sequence continues at coordinate 37,656 of JZKD02S1674412.1, read as the reverse complement.
GTAACACCAAAATTTCTATCTAATGACACACCTATTTACAAATATGTACAAAGCCAAATTAATTCACAAAATCAAACTTATTGTGGTGGATCAGCAAGAGGAGAAACCCCCTTGCTTACCAGTTCCATTTCAAAATTCTGAAGAACATGTCTGACAAAATCCTCTTTCAATAGAGGCTTATGATAAACCTTCAATCGATGTCCATTCATGACAAAGGGAGTCTGATTCTCATCAATAGTCTTTATCTTAACTAAACCATTGTCATAAACTATATCAACTTCATAGGGTCCCAACCATCTAGTAGACAATTTACCTTTAAAATTATTGAACCTACTATCATACAGGATGGACCAATCACCTAATCGAAAAGACTTCTTCTTGATGTATTTGTCATGCCATTTAGTCCTTTGTTCTTATATAAGGGTGGTCCTTTGAAGAGAATCTTGTTTGATCTCATCAAGCTCATTCAACTGTAATAGCCTCTATTTTTTAGCCTCATCCAGATCCATCCCTAGTTGGATGGTAGTCCTGAAGGTTTTTACTTGAAATTCTATGGGAAGCAGCACCTACTTCCCATATACCAACTCATAAGGTGTATGGCCTATTGTGTTTCTCCAAGTTTTCCTATAGGCCCATAAGGCCTCAGGCAACCTATCAACCCAGTATTTTTGATGCAGTTGAATAGTCTTGGTAAGAATAGCCTCTATCACCTTGTTAGTTGATTCTACCTGCCCCTTTGCTTGAGGGTGATAAGGTGAATATTTTCTATGTTTGATTCTATATTTTTCAGTAAGAGCTTTGACCAAATTGGAGGTGAATTGGGTTCCTTGGTTTATTTCTCGAGGTACAATGAAGTGAGTAAATATTTATTCAAAGAGAAAGTCTACAACAAATTGTTCAATATCAGAATATAAAGCTTTAGCTTCCACCCATTTAGTCATATTATCTGTGCAGACCAAGATGTACTTATTCATTTGAGACATAGGGTTAATGGTTCCTACAAAATCCAAAGCCCATTTTTCAAAAGGTTCAATTATTACCTGAGCTTGGAGGGGCATCTCATCAACTGTAGTAGGTTTTCCCATCCTTTGAAAATCATCACAGTTGGCCACATACTTCTTTTCATCCTTGAAAATAGTTGGCCAATAGTAGTCGTACTATAAAATATTGTATGTTGTCCTTTTATCAGTAAAATAGCCTCCACATGGACCATCATGACAGGATTTGAATATATCATGCATCTTATCCTCCCGGACACACCTTCGGATCACCAAACTAGGCCTAGCTCGGTATAAACAATCATCATGCCACATGTAATTGACACTTAGCTGGATAATTCTTTGTTTTTCTTAAGAGGATAGATTCTAAGGTAGCTTTGTTGTTACAAGATAGTTGGCTACATCTACATACCAAGGAATGTAATTAGAGATAGCAAGTAGATTCTCATATGGAAAATCGTCATCTACTGGAGTATTATCACCTGTATGAATGATTCTAGACAAGAAATCAACAACTAAATTATCTTTTCTAGGCCTATCAATAATGATGATATTGAATTCTTGTAGTAAGAACAACCATCTAGTCACTCTAGCATTTGTAACAGGTTTTTTCATCAAAAATATGATGGTTGAATGATCAGTATGTACAAAAAATTCATACCTTGTTATGTAGTGTTTGAACTTGTTAATGGCATGTACTACTGTCAAGAATTATTTTTCAGTAACAGTGTAATTTACTTCAATAGGAAAAATATTTTTACTGACAAAGCATATAGCATATGGAATTTGGCCTTCCCTCTGCCCTAAAACAACCCCCAAAGTTGTATCTAAGGCATCCATGCAGATATGAAAAGGAAGAGACCAGTTTAGTCCTCTCAAAACAGGGGCACTCGAAAGCTTTGTTTTTTAAATTTCAAAGGAGATTTGACATTGTTCATTCCAACAAAATTCAGCCTCTTTTGCTAACAGTTTGAACAGTGGGGTGGCTACATTTGTAAAATTTTGAATAAACCTCCTATATTAACCATAATTCCCTAAAAAGATTTTGACTTATTTCTATGATCTAGGGATTTTGATTTGGGAAATGATGTCAATCTTGGCAGGGTCTACTCTTATTCTACTACTGGATATGTGGTGACCTAAAACAATTCCTTCAGTGAGCATCATTCTAGATTTTTCATGACTGAGGGAAAGGTTGGTTTCTTTACACCTAAACAATACTTTCTCCAAATTGTCCAATGCCTGCTGGAAATCATCCCCATATACTGTGAAGTCATCCATGTAGACTTCTACACAGTCATGGGTCAAATCAGAGAAAATGGCCAAGATATCCCTTTAAAAGGTAGCAGGGGCATTACACAGACCAAAAGGAAGAACCCTATAGGCATAGGTACCCCATGGGAAAGTAAATGTGGTTTTTTCGTGATCTTTTGGTGAAATTTGGATCTGGTTGTAACCACTAAACCCATCCAAGAAAGAAAAATACCTCTTCCCAAACAAAGTGTCCAAGACCTGGTCTATGAAAGGCAAAGAAACGTAATCTTTGTAGGTAGCCTTGTTCAATTCTCGAAAGTCCACACAAATCCTCCATTTACCATTTTTCTTAGGAACAATAACTAATGGGGATACCCACCTGCTATCTGATATAGGGTAAATGAAATTGGCATGCAGGAGTTTCTAGAGTTCTTCTTTCACTATGTCTTTTAAGGTTGGATTCATTCTTCTTTGAGGTTGCCTAACAGGTCTAATTTTTTCATTAGTGTAAATATGATGCATACAAGTGTCTGGTTGGATCTCTTTCATGTCGGAGTAATCCCATGCAAAAGCACCAAATTTCCCTTGAATCATTTCAATCAATTTTTGTTGTTGATCTGTTTCTAAACTAGCATTGATGTACAAGGATTTTCCAGGGCTGATTTCAATAGCCTGGACAATTTATTCTTTCGCTTCATCTACTTGTGAAATGGTGGCTATTGTAGAGGTGGAGGGGTGTCAAAATTCCTGGAATTCAGAGCTGAAGATATGTGTGTATTCAAGAAAAGATTGAGGGTATTCAATGCATTTTGTATCAGCCAAAAATACTCTTAAGATTTATGCTTCAGTTTGTTCTTGAACTCCTTTTACTTGTTCAAGTGTCAACAAGGGTTGACTACAGTCCTCCTACCCATAGGGATTCTCCAACCAGAGAGGAACTTCAGTGGTTGGTTGGGCAGGAGGAAAGAGGATACGTTTCTGACTTTGGGTGCCATTGCAAACTGTCATCTCTCCATACCGACAACTAATAAACACATCAGCATGGGGCAACCAAGTTCAGCCAAGAACTACTAGATGTCCTTGTTTGGAGGATTTGGGGTGAATCACTAACAAGTCCACAGGGTACTCCCAAGAGGAAAATGTAACTGTTATATCATCTAGACTTCCTATTGGGCTGATGACTGATTTGTCTGCTAATTCCATAAAATACGGTGTTGGTCTTAGGTGATTTAGTTGTAGTGTTTTCATGGTGTCAACCATCATAACATTTATTGTTTCTCCTATATCAATAACTGTGTTTGGTAAAGAAACACCGTTAATATCTATGGTTACCACTGCATTTCCTAGATCATTATATTTGGATGTCATTTCTGATATAAATTCTGATAATTTTCCAACCACGTGTATAACAAAAGGATCCTTCCTCTTCCTCCCTAGATTTTTAATGAAAAGATCCCTTACAATCTTAGCATAAATAGGTATATCTTTGATGGCCTGAAGTAGGGGAATATTTACACATGTGTTTCTAAGTTCAGTCCCTAGATTATGTCCTAGAGGTACCTCATATTTATTCACAAGTAACATTTCTGGATAAGGAGGAGGATTAGTTGTCTGAGGCATTTCTGTTGGGTAAGAAGTGTGAGGAGGAATTTCCTGTTGTGCAAGGGTATTTATTTCTTTATCTAATTGGTTATCCATTTGTTCTTCTTCTTGAAATGCTTGATTATCTATTTGTTCTCCTTATTGAATTGCTTGATTATCTACTTGTTCTTATTCTTGAATAACCATAGTAGAATTTGGTTTATTCAGAACTTTCCCTAATCTTAATTCAATTCCATTAAATGAAGTAGGAGTTATCACATAAGTGGGGAAGGTTTGTACTTCAATATTTTTTGCAGGCTTTGTAGGTCTATTATTTGGATTAGGAATGGGTTGTGTAGGAATAGGGGTAGGCTGAGGAGGTTTTGGGATAGGTGCAACTTGCATTTGTTGTTGCAAATTCAAGTTCATAGGCAGTGGAAGTTTTTGTTGCAGCTGTGGAGGTGGAGGAAGAGAAGGGGGAATTAAATCTCAGTGAAACTGAGAAATATTGGAAGGGTATTGTGGGTAGGTGGGAAAGGTTATTGTTTGAAAGGTAACATTCCCATATGCAGGCCCTCTCCATCCTTGTTGCCAAGGATGGATTTGTGGTTGTTGAGGTGACCATTGAGGATAAGACATTGGAGGTACCCATTGTTGTTGTGAATATTGTGTGGTAGGGTCTACAAACATATTGGGATTTTGTTGTCTCCATGCCCTCTTGGGGGGATATGATGTTTCCTGAGGTTCTCCCCCTCCCTTGGAAATGGGTTTTAGTCCAAGTAAAGAGGGGAACTCATTGGTAGGGTGATATTTTTTATAGAGGCCACAGATTTTGATAACATTAATGGGACATTCTTTTTCAGGATGCCTTTTCCTACACCGATGACAGGAAATTGGTAAAGTAGCATTTTCTTCTTGTTGTTTTATTTTAATTTTAATGGTATCAAGTTGGGAGCTGATGGTGTTTAGGATGTCTATTTTGAATTTTTCTAGTAGATTCCCCAATTCTATCCTAGTAACACCTCATGGTGTGGGTTTAGTAATTCTGTTTATAGGATCCCTTACACGTTTTCCTATTTTGGCTTGACTGTGGGAGTATCTTTTACAATACTCTGCAATGTCTGCAAATGGATTTTGGTACACAAATCCAGAACTCATGAGGTTTAGTACTTCAATGTAGTCATCCCTCACACCTTTTATGAAGATAGTCCTAACTATGGTTGTGTCTAAGGAAAATTTCTGTCTTTTGGTAGTTGTATAGGAATCTTTCTAGGTAATCTTCCAAACTTTCTTCCTCGGATTGTTGCATTTTAAATATGTCATTCCTAACATCCATAGGTCTGCAATAATCTTGATATTTCTGGAGGAAAGTCTCCTTCATACCATCCCAAGATAAGATAGTGTGTTCTCCTAGGCTCATAAACCACCTTAATGTTGAGTTTTTTAGTGTGGATGGAAAGGGTTTTAGTTTTTGTTCATTATCAATGTAATTATAAATCCTACATAGTATATCAAATTCAAACAAAAATGAATCGGGATATTTTGTTTACATACCATGGAAGTGAGGCAGTGAGGACAATGGAATATTCTTCATAGAAACATCTATGGTGATGTCTAATATTGGGAATCTGAATGTCTTTGTTTCGTTGTTTGCATTTCCTTCTTCATTTGCCATGTCTCCAAATAACACTTTGTAGCATGTTGGTGATGTCTCCCCACTAAGTGATGGTTCAACCACTGGGTTGTTTGGTATATATAACTATTCCAATACCTTGTGTGATTCCCCAATGGCAGATGCAACTTCCTCTATCACTACCTCTGTCTCTTTTCCATCTCCTCCTTTTGATGGGGTCGTCAATGCTTCCCCTCTTGCTTGTTGTATTGTGCTTTCAATCTGAACAGTGGCTTCGGATTTAGTGTCTTTGGTTTTTTCTTCAATTGATGCCTTTGAAATTTCTCCTCTAAGAATTG
>JZKD02S1674411.1:218901-230589 GCA_000966675.3 Picea glauca | reverse complement strand
TAAAATTGTGTTATATATAAAGTGTAAAATTTAAGTTACCTAATTTTTTTTAATTTATTAATTCAATTCCTTAAGAGATTGAAATATTAAGTAAAGTAAATTATAATATAAAAAATTGAAATTGCTTGTGCTACACTAATTCGTTCTTTCGAATGAATGTACTAAAGTGATGTAATAAAATCCAAATATAGACGTTATAGCCTGTGTGATGAGTGCGGAACTCCAACAGAACTGTCGCTTCATTGGATGCAAGTCTTACACAAATATCATTCCAACGAGGAAGGCACGCATACCTATATTATTAGAGTTTGATGCCCATGTAAGATAATCATGCTGTTCATCCTCTTCTACTTATGAAGTTTGGGAATAATTTAATTCCATACTACAGGTCATTGTTGGTCGTTTGGTTCATAATGACAAGCGGGTCCGTTTATCAAAAACTGTGAACAAATTATCGCAGGGATTGACAAGCGGGTCCGGGAGGAAATGGTTACAGGAGGGCCAACATAATTATTTGCATTCTCGAAGCTGATAGTGCTCCTACAGAACCGCATAGAAAAGTAGAAATCCAAATACTAAAAAATTATGCTCATGTTATTTTCAATCATTGTATTGATACTTAACTGTAGTTCAAAATGTGTATTGAAACACTGATAGTATTGTATTGATACTTCACTGTAGTTCAAAATTACTCGGATCATAACGTAGTATCGTCCATCTCCTCCATGTAACTGGAGTCGATACCAACGAGAAAATAATTAAGAATTTAGCATCGCATCGCATCGCAGTTTTCTTTTCATAATGTTGAATAAAAGTTGAATATTGATTTTGAAATGATGGATCATTGAGCATTGGATTCCCATGAAGGATTGGTAATTATTGATATCAATTGTTGCAATGAATGTAGATACATGAATTGGAAATTATTTATATAGTGAAGGTCCATCTCATTGGATCCTCCATGAAGGATTGGTAATCATTGATATTATATGGAGAGACATGAATGAGAAATAATTTATATAATCTTCAATGAAGCTATATTTAATTGATGAAGATTTGTGGAGAAATGTTGAAGGAAAATGAGTAAAGTCTATAACTTGTATCAAAGTAGTAAAGGTAGCAAATTAAAAACAGTGGCATCAATGGTGAGTAGATATAGAGTTATTTAAGCAAGTAAAGAGAAGTAATACTACTTGTGAGTAGATACATAATTGTATTTAAAGTGAGTGGAACCAATGGTGATGAAAATTAGGATTTCTTCTAAATGTGTGAGACATTTAGCACTAAAGGCATTTGTTTAGGTGAATTAGAATTAAGATATGAAATTCTTCTTTTAAAACTAGAATAGATGATGGTAACACTCAAAATCAGTTGGAGCATAAATAAGTTAATTTGATTCCAAAATATATATAGATGTTTGTTGGTGTAAGTAGTGTTTATAAGGTTGTAAGCACCTGCATTGCTAGGATTATAATCTATAGGCAAAAGTGTGTTCACATTGGGAAAAAGAATGTTCATCTTTGGCTAGAGTGGAGAGTTAGAAGTTACACCCAACATTGATAGATTGCAAGCACCTACATTGCTAGGATTATAATCAATAGGCAAAAGCGTGTTCACATTGGAAAAATGAATGCCATCTTTGATTGAGCATGTACTAGAATAAAATAAAATATTATAAAATATTTTATTTATATCCATGGGATATTTTATAGGATCTATGGGACCAAGTAGTACAAATTTACATTTACAAATTTGGTGTCCTTTATCTCAAGGATGTCTCAATTTGCAATATACTCTTTTTTCATGATGTTCTAAAATATCCTAAATATAATTGCATATTCTTTTTGTTGACAAACTCAACAAGCTATGTAAGTTAATCAAATATTCATGCTCAATTGAGTACTCCTCTCTTACTTGTTCATACATAGGAATATGCATCTCATGCACTTCTCCTTGTTTGCAAAGTAAACATATATGTTTATATATGATTTATTTTGATAATACATATAATAAATTGACTTAATTCTACTTCTTCTAAAGGTAACATACAAGTTTCTACTAACATCATAAAGTAAGGGATTTGTATTTTAATTCATAGTTTCTTTACTAAGACTCTTTATGAATTATTTCAACTTCCTTCCAAACTTATTTGGAGAGATTTAAAATTCAAAGAAGATAATCATACAAAATTATTGTTTGCACTCATGTTCTCAAAAAAAATTCCTCAATTTTCCACCTCTTCAATTTTCAACTTTATAATTAAATTATAACTAGAATTAAATTCAAAACCCAACTCTATAATTAAATTATAACTAAATTATAACTATAATCCAATTCAAAAACCAAATACTTATAAAAAGTAACTACTTCCAATTTCTCGCCATCAAATGGAATGATATTATTATTATTATTATTATAAATAATAAAATAAATTTATAAAAAGGTGCACAAATTATGTGTGAAATAACTTACATATCCATAAAGTACCATAGTTAAATAACATTGTAAAATTGCAAATGAAATCAAAATATAAACAACATTCATGTATACTATTATTGAGAAGGTAGTGTAAACTTTCTAAGTTTTGGTGGTTTTTGTCCGAAATTTGAGATACACATATTTGAGTGATTATTTATGTATAGCCCTAGGGATTTTTCAGCAAATTGAATCCATTTCTACATTCAAAAGTGAATTTTAAACAACAAAAAATAATGATTTCTTACAAATTTATGTCACTAGAATAAGATAAAAAAAAACCAAAACTTAGAATAATTAGACAAAGCTAATATCAATAAGTATATATATTTTTTTGTAAGTAAGAAATATATTATATTAAGAACCTGCCAGAGGCAAAAAAGAGTTACAAAACACAGTATTTGGTCTGCTGGAATTACTGGGCTGCCCCAACAGAGGGGAAACCAGCCCAGTTAGCTTAAACAAAGTAATAAACCATACAGTGAATTGTCTAAAAACAACACAGTGGACCTCCATATAAAGCAGCAACCAGTTGACATGACTTCTAAACAAACAGAAACTAGACACCTGACGCATAACCTGGCCAGGTGGCGTTGAGGTTGCATGTCCAAGGTTCCTCTTCTACAATTGTCGTCCTGTCGCCCCATTGCTCCTTGACCTCCTCCTTCGTCTCAGCTCCACGGTCGTGCTTCACAATGTCTTGCTCAGCCATGGCTGCGCTACCAGTTACCTTCAAGGACGGCTCTGCTGCACACTGCACTACCACATCTCCAGTCGTGGTAGCTGCGCCATGTCCCTGTGTCGAAGTAGCGCTTTCCTTTGCCTCGCCGTCAGTGGTGTCTGGGTCGGGTGCCTGCTTGAAGGTTGCTTCTTCCAGGGTCGAGAGGAAGGTCTCATGCAGCGAGGAAAGGAGCTGGAGGAAGAGCGTGACCTTGTCATTCGAAAGTTGCAGTCGGAACTGCAGGTCCTCAACACCCTGACGAAGCTCGAATACAAGGCCGTAGAGAATGGCCAATTTATCTTTTACCTACTCGCTCGTGGTTGCGTCAAAGGATGGGATCCCAAAGCTCCCAGGCACCCGCGTCGGAGGTGGTGGCTCTTCGCCTAAGGTTCGTGGGAGAGCCGAGCGCTGAGTGGAGTGCGGTTCAGTCCCGGAAGGAGCGAGGAGTAAACGCAGAGAAGAGCATGGCGACCGAGGAATCACTTCCAAGGAATTTAAGCTTGCAATCGGCGGAGCTGGAGGAGTGTGGCTAGGCTGCGCCTCTGGGAGGTGAAGGGAAGGTGCAGAGGGAGGCATATCGCGCGAGAAGAAAGAGGGTCGCCGAGGTCTCCAGGGAGAACCCCGCTGTGGTTTCCCTCTCAGACGTCGCCTGTGCTTAGGCATCGAATGCACGCAGCTAAGATCGCAGAGATGGTCGTGGTGGGGAGCCTCCAGGGACCAGTATGCACACTTAAACGTCGTCCATGGCAGCGGGGGAGGAAGCTCTTCCAGCCACCAGCAGAAACAATGACACCAGAGAATAACACTGGAGAATAACACCAGAGCCATATCGTAATGCGGAGGTCGAGTGCAATAAACGACCCTTCCCATCGCCATTAGAACTCATTAATACTCCCGGAGGGTGGCGGACGGAGGCACGGGCCCGTCACGTGGCTCCGTGCCTCGTTGGCACCCGTCGTGCTCCTGCATGCGCCAGCTGGCCCTCACTAACACCCCATCTAACACCCCATCTGGGGAATATCAATAAGTATATTAGTTATATGATAAAACCATGATTTAATAATATCATAATTAATTATAATATGAAATGATATGTATCGTAAAAAGTACATATACACAAGTAATTAACTTAATAATCCAATTTAATTAGAAGAGTTATCTTATGGATTTATTAAGAATATCAATCCACTGATTGTGAAGAGGCATCCTTGGATTTCCTGCTCTCGTGGAATTTCTCCAATTCCTCACTTAAATTGAAAAGTGGCCATGTTATACATATCTTAACATTTTTCATAAATGATTTGAATTGATTGCCCACAGCCACTTAAATTGACAAGTGGCCATGTTATACTGATACATATCTTCACATTTTTCATAAATGATTTGAATTGATTGCCCACAGCAACCAAAGTTAAAAGACAGATTCCTTTGTGACCTACTGGTAAGTAAAACGGTTGGAGCACCTCAGCTCTTTATCAACCCACCGACGATTTAAATCAAAGTAGTATGAGATTTTATCTGACACTAAATCGATATTCGTATGAATGCACTAAAAGCGATGTAAGGAAATTTGGATACAGATATTCTAGTTTCTATGAATGCACTAAAATCGATGTAAGGAAATATATATATACAGATATTCTGGTTTGTAGGAATGAATGCACTGAAAGCGAAGTAAGGAAAAATAGATACAGAGATATTCTAGTTTGTATGATGAATGCGGAGCTCCAACAGATCCTCTGTTCATTGATGGTCAAGTCTCACTCAAATAGCAACTGTAGAAAGCAGGCACTCGTACCCATATTATTAGAGTTTCAACCCATGTCTCATGAAAAGATATTGTTTCTGTTCATCCTTATTTTCCATATAAAGTTGGGCAATAATGAATTTCATCTGTGAGATTCCGTAGTTAGTGGTTTGCTTCATAATGACAGGCGGCATCGGATGCCAGCCGGACATCATTCATGACAAACTGTGAACAATGAGCGCTATATTTGGATAATGGAGTTGAGGAAATGGCCCACATAACTATTTTGCAGATTTTACACTCTGCGTTCTCTGAGCTAATAGCGCTCCTACAGAGACAGTAGAGATCCGATTATTACAATTTATCAATATTCATCTACTTTTCAATTATAGTATTGCTACTGATTTCATATATCGTCAACATAATTATGGTTTTCACTAAATTGCAATGCTATGTATTAAAATACTGATACCCTTAAAAATTACTCGGGTTTGAAGGTACTATCCTCATTTGGATTGAACACAGTGCCATCCGGAAAAGGAAATACATATCAGTGCACAGGGAAAAACTTTACGAATGTTGATTTTTAGAATTATTGTTTATATTGATATTCCCCGCCAGAGCTGTACAACAGCTCGTTTGGCTTGTGTGCAGACCCAACAAAAAATCTTTTAATTATAATACCAAAGATTAACATCACTGAAACTTGTTTCAGCGTTTCTGTTACATCATTTCACCGCTTCCATAGTCAAACAAGGTGCTTTAGATCCATATTGATTGTTAGGTTTTTTTTTCCACCGACCTTATTGTCTTGCCTTTAAAAAGCTCGTGAAGCATCATTACAATTTGTCACAAAGCCCTTGATAGCATCTCGAAGAATTCAAAGATTTTGATTCAGACTATTTTGTAATGATAATTTTGTTGTACCTTCGGTAAATTAAGTTGGTAATAATAAGTGACAAATATACATAAATTTCATGATGTATAGACAGAATAATTTTTGTGTTCGTTTGAGAGAAAATTATGTTATATAATACTTTTTAGTATTGATTTTAAGTAAAATGAAGAAAGGATGAATTGTTAATTATAATTATTTGACCTAATTGGGTGTATAGGTTAGTTGCTTAGACTTATCAATTTTATTTTTTTTAAGGGGAGACCTACCAAAGTAATTCTAGATAGTTTTTGTGAATTCTAGACACTTTTTGTGAATATATAGAATTATTAAATAAAGATAGAAAAGAGAGAGAAGGCAAACTTCAAAAAGAGTTAGAGGTAACACTTGATAATAAGCTTAGATCCTTTGAATACAAGATTTAGAAACACTTAGGCAATAAAATATTAGATTTGGAGACTTTGTTGCGGAAATGGGGATTAAATTACAAGAAAAGGAAAAGCAAAGCCAAGAAAAGAAACAATCAACTCAAAAAGGAGAGATAAATCTTCTAGAAAGTTTTTTTTTTAAAACCTAAAATGAGAGATTTGTATTATCAAAAAAGGGTGCAGTGGAAGCACGTGGAGGAGTTACAAAATCTAAGAAAATTCGGGCCAATCCAAGGCCTCAAATCGACAACTACTACAAGCTACAAATGATTGTTTCAAATACTCAAATGGAAACTGCACATAGAACAACCTTACTAAATACACACAGAAAAAAACTCTAAGGATTAAAGTGAAGAGGCACTGCATCTAAATTAATATGTTGGGGAAGAGCTTGCCTTTTTGACTGACTTGTGGGACTGACTTCCTGTTACCATTGGTTGTTATATTACATATGATTTCTTCTTCTTTCCGACCACCGTCCAAACTTCATTTGCAGATGTTGGGGTATTTGTGATGCCTATGATTATTGGATTGTCTTTATCTGAAGATTTTATTTTTTCTTGTTCCAGTACCTTAACTTCATCATCATGCATGTCAATGGCAGAGGGGATTATTTGACTATTTTTTCTTGTTCCAGTACCTTAACTTCATCATCATCCATGTCAATGGCGGAGGGGATTATTTGACCTAACTGGGTGTATAAGTTCGTTGCTTCTACTTATCAAAAAATTTTAAGGGGAGATCTAACAAATAAATCATAGATAGTTTTTTTGAATCCTAAACAATATTTGTGAATATATAGAATCATTAGATAAATATAAAGAAGAGAGAGAAGTCAAACGTCAAAAAGAGTTACAGGTAATGCTTGATAATAAGTTTAGATCCTTTGAAGAAAAGATTTAGAAACACTTAGGTTGATAAAATATTAGGGTTGGAGACTAAGTTGTAGAAAATAGAGATTAGATTACAAGAAATTGAAAAGCAAAGCAAAAAAAGAAATAATCAACTCAAAAAAGAGATGTCAATAATCTATAAAATATTAATATAAGAAACAAGATTAAAGAGTTGGAAGAAAAGCTAAATACCAATTTGGCCCTAAATAGTTTGGAAGATAAATTGGATATCAAACCCATGAAAGAGGAATAAACTTATAGATTTAAACCATGAGTGTAACAAAAGAGCCTTGAACCTCATAATTTTTGGTTTAAAAGATAAGAAATATGAGGATACTCTAGCACTAGTAAGTAAAAACTACAAAATAAATTACAAATTGAAACAACTTGTCTCATAGAAGCAAAGAGGCTAGGAAAATAATTGATCATAAAGATATATGTTAATTTGTGTTAAGGTAAGTTGGAATGGCCATAAATATGGCATACTCAGTAAATCTCCAAGTTTAAAAGGGTTAGGAATATTTATAAATGAAGACTTCATTCCAAAATACCAAGCTACATTAAGGAAAGAAGTACAAAAGGTAAAATAAGCTAGGAAGGAATAGAAAAACTATTATTAGGGATAAAGACAAAAAAACAAAGGAATTTAGCACACTCTGGATCCTCTTTTGGAGCTCTTGCGGATTTCCATGGAGCAGAGGGCCTATATTATGTTGGATTTCAAGTGAAATTCATATTATATTACTTGTTGAAAATTGGGAGCATGAAAAATATAAGGTCCCTAACATAGAATGATTTGTCTTGTGGTTAGTATGGAATAAGAGATCCTACTGTTGAGGGATTGGTGGCATAGATTGTTACATAAAAAATAGCATTTTTCCTCACATTAAGCTTTACAAGAAATACCTTTCCAATCAGTACATGTGGATGGATATTTTAGATATTAATGCTAAGAACATTTATATATAAATATGTTATTCCATGCCTATTGATTCTACCTTTTATAAAATAAAATAAAATCTAGATAAAAATTGTCCTTGCAATGATTTTGAACATGATATTTATAGTATGAGAAATGAATGTAGTATCCTCTTGTGAGAGAAATTTATTGCTAGAACAAAAAATAATCAAGATATTATTTTAAGTAATGATTCCAACCCTAATCCTCTATGGCTACACGAGGACTTTGTTTTAGTTAGAAGATAAAAAAGAAACTAATGACTTGGTTAAAACTTTATTTGGTACCAAGCTAATCAAGCTCTATCATTCTCAAGATCTAATAAATTTCAATGGTCTAATGAAGTGGTCAAACTCCAACCGAATGACTTGCAAATTCATGGATTTGGCAGCAGTGTTGTAGATTATGTGATATCTGATATCCCCATATACAACAAAATAGTAAATTTTGACATATTAAATGACCATGAGCTCAACTTTGATCATAGACCATTAACCCTAACTCTAATCTTTGCATGCACAAAATCCCCATTGAATAGAATTTTGATAACCAAAAGAAGTTTATCTTTGACAACAACAAACTTGATCTCTTATTAAAGGATTTAAATAATGAATTAATTCTCCTATCAAATAAGGACAATATTGAAGACCTCTATCGTAATTTTATGAAAACCCTCTCTACTTTTATTAACAAGTTCTCTATCGATGTGTTGTGTACAAGGGAAAATAGAATGGTTACACTTGGTATGATAAACGATGTAATATTGCTAGAAAATCCATTAGGAATGCTTATAATGGCTCCTTAAAAATTGACAATATAAATAGGTAAAAATCCCTAATTAAAAGGGGAAAAGTGCCATGTAAATAGAAAGATAGAGAATCTTTTGCACCTATATAAACTATATCCTAAGAAATTCGGGAGTGAAATTTTGACTCATAAAAATAAACAAAACAATATGATTCCCTTGAGGGACTAGAATTCCTAGCTTAAAAATATTTATGAATCTCCTAATCTCATGGACAACATTCAAACCATTTCTATCAAGGAAGAAGTTTTTTCTATATAAAACATATAGTTTGAGTAACACAACTCACAAAAGGGAAAGATAAGGACATCAAAGGCTATTGGAAAGAAATCTTAAAAATTGGAGGGAATATCCTCATCGCTCACATCTACAAGATCCTATGTTGTTTCATTGACTTTAGAAAATATTTTGACATAGTTCCCTCGACTAACCTTTTGAATAAATTAGAAGAGCTAAAATTTCCTTTTGAGTTGAGAGTTGTCATGATAGGTTTGTACCTGAATGTTACTACCAAGTTTAAGAACACTAAGGTATGGTCAGAAGAAATTAATTGTAATATAAGAGTTGAGCTAGGTTGTCCTATGTCCCCTACCTTTTTGGCATATACATTGACAAGTTAGAGGGTTTTTTGGAAGAATCAAGTTGTGTGGACCCAACTATAGCTAGTATAGTCATCATCCTTCTTCTTTACATTGATGATATCATTCTTATGGCGAGAATTCCCTATGATCTTGGAAAGAAACTAAGTATTCTCAATGAGTTATTCTCTACTATGGGTATGACTGTTAACATTGACAAAATGAAGGCTTTCATAATTAAATAGAAAAAGATCACTTAAGCTATTTTTTTGTATAACACAACAGCTTGAAGGAAGTGATTTCATACAAATATCTTGGTATCAATCTTCAATACAATCTTAAATAGAACTATAGAATTGATAAAAGGATAAATGGAGGGTGGAAATCTTATTATGGACTTCAAAAAAAGTGTAAATCAATGGATCTTTAGCTATTGGAGAAGAATAAACTCCTCTTTGAGACACTCCTCACTCTTTTTATCTTATATGGTTGTGAATTTTGGGGCTGCAACATCTTTATAAATTCATGGAGAAAGATAGAGAAAATCCAAAAGTGTTTTATCACTTATAATATCAAAATCAAAGGCAATACACCCTATTCACTCCTCCTCATAGAAGCAAGTTTTTCCCCCATTAAGAACATGACTATGGGTAGGTACATGATGTACAAGAACAAGATAAACAACATGCAATACAAGAGGCTTCCTAATATTGCTTCAAATTTCAGTCAAAACTACTTATGACTCAAGAAGGATTGACATAAAGATTCCAAGTCTTGGCCAAATTATTGGGGAATAAAGGAAGATGCCACTTTATAGAATAACGATAATATTAAAAATTTTGTTGCATCTAAATTTAAGGAGAAATTGTGGGGAAATAAAAAAAAAGAGGATAAAAGAAAATTAAGATACTATAAGGAGGTGATCAACCCTAATCTAGAATATCAAAAGTATCTCTCGTTTTTTACTAAGCATAAAGAAGAAATTCAACCTTGCTAAAATAAAAAAAAACTCTCATGAGCTCCATATTGAAACAAGGTGTTGGACAATTCCTAAAACGTTGTGGGTCGAAATAATTTTTTATCTTTGTGGAAATAAGAGGTTGAATATGAAAACCACTTTCTCTTAAAATGTCATGCGTACACCCACATTAGATAAAAATTTCAAAATATCTATTGCAATATTAACCTTCCTAACATTTTTAACTCATCAAAACTATGGTGATTTAGGAACACTTCTCTTAAAGCTTTTCCAACATAGAAATAAACTTGTAAAGTGAACCAAATAATTTATTACCTTTCTTTAGGTCAAATAGGCCAAATTTGGTCTCAGTGAACATTAAGCACCCTCATTGTCATCCTCGTCTCCTCTTACATGATGATGATGAAGATTAAATTATTCTAACATAATTTTATTTCAAACGATGAGGAGGAGGATGATGAGGTTTATGTACAAGCATAGCATCTAGATATGGAAAATAAAAATGGAAAACTAAACAGTTCCAAGTGAAATGACCACCAACGCATTTCCAAGGACAAAAAGAAGAAGTGAAAAGGAATTGATAATAAAACAATAGCCACTACACATCAATGTAAGGATCCAAGAAACCATTGTAACCATTGTAACATTGATGGTCATATTGAAGATAAGTGTTGGAATCTACATCCAAAATTGAGTCCAAAGAATTACTAAAAGGAGGCCAAGAAGAAGAACATGCTAGCCTTGGATTACAATAACCACGTAGAGAGTAGCTCAAATGTAGTTGCACTACAATACAGAAGGAGGTAAACCTTAGTATATTACATCCCAAGAAAGAGAAGGAGGTGAAACTTAGTAGCCTACATCCCAAGAAAGAGAAGGATATGACTAAAATATTCCATATCAAGATCGAAGTCGAGAGGTGAAAGGTGGATGCTCTATTTGATTATGGTTTGTGGGACAAACTCATAGTAGAGGATCTGGTAGGTAAGCTTGGATTGGAAGTTCATGGCCATCCTTATTAATACCCATTGGGATGGGTAAATAGGAATGTAGATCCAAATGTCACTAAGAAATGTTAGATCAAATTTTCTATAAATTCAAACTATATTAATGAAGAATATGTAGATGTAACACCACTTGTGTATGGTTTAGTGTTTCGAAGACCCTACAACTACATGAAGGATGTGATCTTCATGATAAATATCACTT
>JZKD02S1674411.1:194105-207910 GCA_000966675.3 Picea glauca | reverse complement strand
ACGATGATGATGATGATGATGATGATGAACGTGCACTGAGACCAGTTGGTCTATTGGACCTTAAGAAGGTAATAGATTACTTAGATTTCTCTAAAATTGTATTTATGTGCTCAAAAAACATTGAGCGAAAATATGACTACAGATAAGTATCAATACTATGACTGGAAACAACATGAACATAATTTTTTTTAGTAGTTGGATTTCTACTTTTCTATGCGGTTCCTATAGGAGCACTATCAGCTTCAAGAATGCAAATAATTATTTCGGACCTCCTGCAACCATTTCCTCCACTCCATTATCCAAAATGCCCCGACACAATCTCGATGAAAATTTGTTCACAGTTTTTATGAACAAACCCGCTTTTCAATCCCGACAAAAAATTGTTCACAGTTTTTGATAAACGGACTGGATTGTCATCATGGTGTCAGGATTAGTATATATTCTGACTCTAGAAGAAATTTTATTTATGGATATGGCCCATAATTTTTTCTATTTTGCAAGTTGGCAAAAGAATATGAGTGTAGCCATGGTGGAGAAAAGAGAATAAAATGGCAGAAGTCTCAAATGCAAAGTTTGAGGTGGATTTAACACATTTTTTTGTGTGTAAATGGGCATACGACTATAAGACCTCATTAGGAATGTGTACCCCCGTTTAACATGTCACCGGTAAAATTCTAGATGACCTAGGTGATAGGGGGAGATCATGTGGTATTCTCAGATACCATGTCTTTGATGGAAGGTTGGCCAGTTTCGGTCAAGGGGGGGAGTTAAGTCAATAGTCATGGTTTCTGGCACCTGTGTTTTGGTAGCTCATGTTTTCTAAGTCCATGTATTGGGTACTCTAATGAAATCAGCCTCAGATGAGAGGTAAAGGATCACTTGGCTAGCATGAAGGTGATGTTTGATTCATTAGGCAAGGTATTAGGAATTTTTTGTCAAGGTGGAGATTGTTGGGTTGTGACAACAAATACCCTTTGTTGTTATGTTCATTTCGAGGTTCTCAAGAGTTTGGTTTTCCAGATGATTGGAAACACTTGAAATCTCTCCTCATTAAATGTAGAATCCCGTGAGGAGCTTCTTGAGACTTGTAAACCATTTCTCCATAGAGAAATAAAGATTTATCATTACCCCCATTCTTGTGTGTCTCTATTGTGTTTTATGAGAGATTGTTGTATCTTTTTTTCTCTCGTTATTAACGTTTGTGCAAGTCGCTCGATCCCAAGAAGTGGTATCAGATCATGACTGGGAGAGAATGAGGTGGTGGGGCACCAAGGAGAAGGAAGAAATATGTGGTGGCTGGTTGTTGGGTGAGCAGGGTCACTTGTAAAGGACATCGTTAGTCCCAAAGAGCTGTAAATATGTGGTGGTTGGTTGTTGGGTGAGCAAGGTCACTTGTAAAGGACATCGTTGGTCCCAAAGAGCTTTTAAAGGCTAGTGTTGGTGAGGGCATCTACAAGAACCAGACAACATATTTCAGTTGGTTGAACCACAATGTTGATAATTCCAATGATGAAGTCAAGGCATGTTGAAAGATTGATGACAGGGTTTGTGCATTCGGGAGAGAGAGATCGGGCATAAACCCAATGGGGAGATCATACCATGGTCGTTGCAGCATTAGTAGAGGAGATTCTAGTAGATTTGTTTAGTGACCATTTTGGTTCACTAATATCGTAGCTAGCAAGACAAAAAAACATGTGGCACAAGGAGGTGCGTCGATCAAAGAAACCATGAATGACACTAATGCTTGGTGTGTTTAGCACTTGTTGAGATAAGTTGCAGAGAGTGAAATGTGTTGAGGAAAGAGGGGGGATGGCCTGAGCCACCCATTGACAACCCCACATAACTTGCATGTATGTGAGGGCAGTCGTTTGGCAACCTAAAACTATTGCGGGCCATCGAAACTACTAGGACCACTAGAATCTTGAGTTGCTTCAACATGGCACAATGGTGGGCTGTGTTTTCCATTGGACTATGCGACCTCAAAAGGTGGTCGACCTATGAGATGGTTACTTCTCTTAATGAGAAAGGAAACGATCTTTATAGACCACTCGATGGAGTAACATGAAAATATATTTGGCGGTTTCATCAAAGAAGAGCAGAGGAAGCGAAAAGGTGTAGGTGGCATGATGGTGGAGAAGGGAAAGAGCTGCAAGGATGAGGTGGTGGCCAGAGAGTGCACCATCAATATTCACAAGAACCTCCATGGATGCATTTTTTTAATAAAATGGCACGTTGTTAAAGTATTAGGAGTGTGCCTAGGACAAAGAGGGTTTATGCAGCGAGCTAATGAATAGGGCCTTGGTGCAAATAGGCAACACTAGGGTGCCAATCGAGGGCCAATTCGAAGGGCACAAGGGTTCTATTACAGAGGCGGGTGATGAATTCGTTGAGTTTGGGGGCATGGGCAGTGAAAGTCGAACTCATGCATGACAAAGAGAGCAGCGCTCAAAGAGGGTACAGTTTTTTTGGCAATGGCAGAACGACGAGAGGAACCACGAGCGATGTTTCTCAGGGAAAGAGGTATTGGGCCCTTGAGAGGCCAGAGTCGACAATGGTGAGCTTGGACCAGGGTTTGGCCAAAGTTGCAGATGAAGGGCATAGATGATTTTAGCGGTTAAATTTTGCAAATGGGTTAATTTTCCATAGCTTTTCCCCAAAAAAGATTCGCCAATTTCCATTTCTTCTAAAAATTGCCCAAATTCCACAGAATAAAATCATTTTACCTTATAAATCGCCAAAATTTTATAGAAACTATATAAAATCCTTATAAATTTGAATATTTTTACAAAACTATCCCCAAACATTTCACATTTTGCATATTAAGGACTAGTAATATTAGCCCATGTTTCTACATTTTAATATAAATTTCCATCCTTAGAATCATCCCTCATTGAAGGGTTGCTTAACCTACCATATTACTGCATAGCGCACATGGACGTGGTCGAGTTTTCGACACTCGTTTCAGACGTGTTTTATCAGGTGGTGTATGGGAGACTGTGCATAAAGGCATTATTCAAGAGCATGCATCTCTATAGGGCCGAGTTGTCGAGGTTGATCGATGGAGCCATAGGGGTTGAAAGACTTGTGTGTCAGTTATGGTTTCAATGTTGGTGCAATCCTTGGCCACAGTGCTAATGAGGGTGTTGGTTGCGTTATTAGTGTTGGTCATGGTGTCAGGATCGGTATAGATTATGAATCTAGTAGCAATTTTATTTACGGAGATGGATCGAAATTCTTCTGAGTTGGAGAAAGAATATGAGTATAGCCATGGTGGAGAAAATAACATCAAATGGCAGAAGGCTCGAATGAAAATTTCGAGGTGGAGTTAACACATTTTTTTGTGTAAATGGGCATATGACTATAAGACTTTGTGAGGCATGCGTACCCCAATTTAACATGTCACCCGTAAAAGTCTAGATGACCTAGGTGATAGGGGGAGAGCATGTGGTATTCCTGGATACCCATCTTTGAGGGAAGGTTGGTCGGTTTTGGTTATGGGGGGAAGTTAGGTCAAGATTCATGGTTTTGAGAACCTGTGTTTTGGTATATCATGTTTTCTAAGTCCATGTATTGGGTACTCCATTGAAATCAACCTGAGGTGAGAGGTGAAGGCTCACTTGGCGGGTAGGAAGGTGATTTTTGATTCATTAAGAAAGGTATCAGGAAGTTGTTGTCAAGGTGGAGATTGTTGAGTTGTGACAACACATACCCTTTCTTGTTACATTCATTTGGAGGTTCTCAGGTGTTTGGTTTTCTAGATTCTTGGAAGTGTTTTTTATCTCTCATCATTAAATGTCGAAGCCCGTGAGGAGCTTCTTGAGACTTGTAAGCCATTTCTCCATAGAGAAATAAAGATATATCATTGCCCCTATGTAACATCCCCGACCATCAACCCCATTGTCGAGCAACGCTACTACGCAGAATAACACTTATATAGTATGCATTTAAATGAATTTAAATGACTTAACATAGAGTAAACACATAATTACTGCTACCATACAGACTTAATGGAAATAACAATAATTCATCTATGCAACAGAATTCATAATAATATTACTAGCATCACAGACATGCTTTGTAATTGAAATTAAACACATAAAGATACTTATCTTTGAAACTGTAGTAACTCCATCAACTACGTGCAGACCTTCCACGAACCTCCCAGCCTTAGACCACGCTGTTCATCACGCTCAGCAGTGGGTCACCCCCGAGCTGGGACCAAGTTCCACCCAAGGCAAGGGAATCCTAGACTAGGCTGAGGTTGCAGGAAAATTGAACAGAGCAACCAGAAGGATTCTCTCCAGGAGCCTTCTTACGCCCACTACTCACAGAATCTCATTCCCCACATGCATGTTCCACCCGAGAGTATACACCTTCACAAGCACAGTCCATCGGTGTTTAACCTCCCTCTCTAGGTCTTGACAACAGGCTGGATTAGGAATTCTCATAGCTCCATAGCTAGTGTTGGACTCTCTCTTGCAGAAAACCACTTCCCGACAAACTCTCTCATGTGGAGAGAACTTCTCACAAGCCTGACAACCTACCTCTTCAACCATGAGCCTACCAACCCGGTTATTCAACCAGTTTCATCCCAACTCTCGCAAGTTCAGAATAACAACAACAACAACATCTTTTGGTTAAATCATGGGTGACAACAGCAACAGGAAAATTGAGTGTGGACGTCCAAAAATGGCAACAGGCCACTAAGACATATCACAGTTCAGGTAACACCGATTTAAGGATACGTGACAAGAAATCCACGCAGAGGTCGAACACAGACTCAATAATTCAGAAAGAGGGTGTATCGACTTCTCAAGAAAACATCACAAACCTCAGGTTTCAGAGATGTGGGAGGGTATGCATGTAGCGATAAGATGGAATTCATGGTTTCAGACAGCTGACGACAAAATGGAGGAAAAACCCCGAACTCAGCGGATGCTTCAGCTTTTAACTACATGTGCCCATGTTGACACTTCTCTTCCTAGAGTTGCATGCATTCCCTTTTGCACATGTTGGAGCTGCATGCTTGCCTCTCCCAGGACTTAGGATAAAAACATGTTTTGTCACCTAGCTTTAGAATAATATGAAATATTATTCTCAAGGACTTAAGCCCCCTAAGCTTAGCCCCTCTTTCCAACCTTTCATCCCCTTTTCCCTTACCCACCCTGTGGAAGCTTAGTCCCCCATCACTCTTTCTTCATGGTCGGTTTGCACGCAACGATGTTTAATCTTTATTAATGTTTTGCATATTACATATACAAAAACATGTTCCTGGCCTTTAACACTTAGGCTCTCCGGCCTAATAAACACATAAGCCCACCAGATATCAATACTTGGCTCACCAACCTATAAAACATGATTTACAATTCATAAACATGATTACAATAAGGCTCGTCCTTGGGGATATTACAATCCCCTCCCCTTATTTTTTCACTGTCCTCAGTGAAACTTTCACACAACATCAACAAGATTTTCAAAATCTTCAAAAAGATGTGGGTATTCTGCCCACATAGCATCCTCATGCTCCCATGTCACGTCCTCAGGACCGTACTAGGTCCACTGGACCTTTACAAGCCCTATGGCTCAATTCCAAAGATGTTTGTTTTTCCAGTCCAATATGCGCACGGGATGCACTTCCAAGAAACCTTCTTGCTCCAAATGAATCACATTCCAATCAATTACATGATTAGCATCAGGTATATATTTCTTAAGCAATGAAACATGAAACACATTATGTACAGTCATGGATGCAGGTAAGGCAAGCATATATGCAACTGGCCCAATCATTTCTAGGATTTCAAATGGCCCACAAAATCTGGTTGCCAACTTGGAGCAACTTCCCAACTTCAGGGAACTTCTATTGGCTTTCACTTTCAGGAAAACATGATCGCCCACTTTAAACTCTCTGTGGGTTCTGTTTTTATCAGCATAACTTTTCTTCCTGTCTTGGTCAGCTTTCAAATTCTGCTTAATTTTCAGCATTTGTTCTTCCATTTCCTTGAGCAAATCTGGCCCAACTACTTCCCTATCAGTTGGATTATCCCAACTTACTAGAGTATTTCACTTTCTGTCATAAAGTGCTTCAAATGGGCTCATCTTTAACGATGCTTGATACCCATTATTGTAGACGAATTCTACCAAGTGTAGGTAGTCTTCCCATTTCTATGGTTTGTCCATCACATGCATCCTTAGTATTTCTTCTATTACTCGATTCACCCACTCTATATGCCCATCCGACTCAAGATGATAGGCTATGTTAAAGTTCAGATTCGTTCCAAACCCCTTGAATAAATCTTTCCAAAAATTTGAGGTAAATTTCGGGTCTCTGTCAGACACAATTGTCTTGGGAATTTTGTGCAATTGTGCCACCTCCTTCATAAATATTTTGGCAACATTCGATGCCTTGTGAGTAGTCTTTAATGGAATGAAATGGGCAGATTTCGTAAGCTTTTCCACTACTACCATGATTGAATCATGTTGCTTTCCCATTCTGGGCAATCTTGTGATGAAATCCACTGTCACCACTTCCCACTTCCACTCAGGAATGGGTAAAGGTTGCAACAACCTTGTTGGGTGCCTATGCTCAGCTTTAACCTTCTAGCACTCCATACACCTAGCGATGTATTCTGCAATATCTTTCTTCATACCTAGTCAAAAATAATGGCTCTTGATTGTTGCCACAGTTTTCTGATATCCAGGGTGCCCTGCATAAGGCACATTATGCATTTCATGCAAAATCGCAAGTTTCAAATCTTGGACATTAGGCCCATAAATTATGTTCTTGTACAGAAGTATTCCATCAATTTCCAATTTATAAATATCCACTTTCTGTGGAATCTTACCTTGTTGTAGTTTTGCTACCAAATCCCTGTACTAAAAATTTGTATTTGCAGCCTCCAAAATTATGCTTTTAATATCAGTTCGGTACATGCCAATGGATGTAGCATGTAATTCGTGTACTCTCTTGCTGAGTGCCTTGGCCACTTTATTCTTCTTCCCTTTTATATGCTTGATATCAAAATCATACTCATAGAGAAACTCCAACCACCTACTCTGTCTAGCGTTCAAGGTTGGCTAATCAAACAAATATTTCAGACCATTGTGGTATGTTCTCAGTTCGAATATACTTCCCATGAGGTAATGCCTCCATTTCTTTAGAGCATGTACTATGGCTTCCAAATCCAAATCATGAGTGGAATATTTATTTTCGTGCTCTTTCAACTTTTTGGATTCGTAACAGATTACGAATCCATTCTGACTGAGGACTCCTCCTAGTCCTTCTTTGCATGCATCTATGAACACCATGAAATCTTCATTTGGATCTGCAATCCTTAGGATTGGAGCACTGGTTAACGGTTTCTTCAATTGTTGGAAGCTTCTCTCACAATCTTTTGTCCACTGAAACTTCTTCTCCTTCCTTTACAAGGAAGTGATAGGGTGAGCTATCCTCGAGAACCCCACGATAAACCTTTTGTAATAACTGACTAGACCCATAAAGGATCTGACTTCTATCACACTCTTTGGCGCTGACCATTCTCTAATGCCCTCAATCTTCTCAGGATCTACAACTATCCCATCCTTCGAAATAATATGCCCCAAGTAATGGATCTGCTCTTGATAAAACGAGCACTTTCTCAACTTGGCATACAGTTAGTGCTCTCTTAGCACCTGCAACACCATCCTCAGATGTTGTTCATACTCTTCCTCCGACTTGGAATACACCAGGATGTCATCCAAAAAGACTATGACAAACTTGTCCAGATAGTCCCTGAATACACCATTCATTAGGCACATAAAAACAACGGGTGCATTTGACAACCCAATGGCACGACTGTGAATTCACAGTGACCATACCTTGTTTTGAAGGCGGTCTTGCTAATGTCTTCATCCTTTATCCTTACCTGGTGATATCCTGACCTGAAGTCTATCTTCGAACATATCTTCACATCCTTCAACCGATCGAAGAGGTCATCAATCCTCGACAAAGGATACTTGTTATTTACAGTTACTTTGTTCAATTGTCTGAAATCGATGCACAATCTCAACGTTCCATCCTCCTTCTTCATGAATAGTACTGGGGCACCCCAAGGCGACACACTTGGGTGTATATACCCCTTATTTAGAAGTTCTTCAAGCTGCAATTGCAGTGCTTTCAACTCTGGTGTACTCATTCTGTAAGGAGCTTTTGATACTGGAGCTGCTCCAGGCATCAAGTTTACAGAAAAAGTCAATATCTCTCTTCAGGGGTAATCTAGGTACCTCTTGGAATACATCTTCAATCTCTTTTAGCACTGCATGATCTTTAATATTTGAGATCTCATCCTTAGATGCTTCCTCCACATGGGCTGCAAATAATTGTCATCCTTTCCTGTAGCACTTCTTTAGCTGCATTGTTGAGATTTCTATGATAGCAACAACTCTAGGAATTCCTTGCACTATTTTCTTATTTCCTTCCTCATCCAGGCAAGTGAATGCCTTGTTATGATAGTCCAAGATGGCATGGTGTTGGTCCAACCAGTCCATACCAATTAGACAGTCATAAGAACCTAAAGGCAGAATGTTCAATTCAGCCTTTATGCTCAGTCCATTCATGTCCACAGGACAGGACTTAACCAACTCAATGAATTTTCTCTTGGTTCCTGTAGCCAGCTACACTAACCAAGACTTTTCATGTTTTCTTTTCGACAAATGCAAACTTTCTACCACTCTAGAATCTATATAACTATGACTAGCCCCTGAATCAATTAAAATAGTAAATGGTTGGTTGTTAATCATACCTTCCACTTCAATCATGTCCGACTGATATTCAACTTGCTTGTTGTCCAAGGCTGCATAGATCCTTGGCATTCTACTACCCATGTCCTCCTCTGTTTTAGCTTGCTGAACATTATGGAAAGCTCTCACTTTTCCATTTTTATGGGGACAATCTCTGTACTTGTGGTTTCCCTGACAGCCCCAACATTGAATGGGTGTTTTCCTTGGCCTTTTTCCCCCTACATCAACTATTCTTGGCTCTCTAAATGATGTTTGTCCTTGAGGACTGTTTCTGAAAAAGGGTGGCTTAGTTCCCTTCTTCCTCTGATCCATCTGGAATTTCTTCTTGTCTTCCCAAGCCTTCCGGAAGATAGGCTTCTCTCTTTGTTTCTCAAATAAGAATTTATCCCTCCTTATTGTTTCTTCCATAGTCTTAGGATCATCATACTGAATATTGTCACCAATGGGAGGTGGCAATCCACTTAGATACCTCTGAATCTTGACAGTCTCATCTTTGATGAACGGAACATACTTCAGCAATTCCAAAAATCTTCATTCGTATTCATCAATGGTCATGCTACCCAACTTGAGTTCAAAGAACTCTTTCATCTTTCTGTCGTAGTATCTCTTAGTCAAGTATTTCTTCTCGAAATACCTCCTGAATTCTTTCCAAGTGATATCTTTCTCTCTAATGTGTTGCACCTGCACAATTTGATTCCACCACATGGATGCTTTTCCTTTCAGTTGATACATTGCAATCCTACCTTCTGCATGAGAGAAATAATTCTACGGTTGGAAATATTTCCTCATGCCAAGAAACCATCTTTCGACATCTTCCTCCTTCTTATGTTCTCCATCAAATGTAAGAAGCTTAATCTTGTTCATTTCTCCCTTTAGTTCATCCACTCCAAATCTCCTGTTCTTTCTGGTAGGAGATGGGCTTGAACTTCTGCGTGCCTCCTTATTGGAATGTTTTAGGGAGTGATGACGATGCCTGCTAACACTTCTTGATCTCCTTTTCTTCTCAGGGATCCTGCGACTCCCTGTTTTGCTTGAGCCACTCTCCTTATCCAATTTCTTTTCGATCCTTTCCAATCTCTTCATCAACTTTAAGTTGAATTCTCCCTATTGTTCCTTAGCTTTCATGAGATTTCTGGTATCTGCTCGGTGAGTCTGGGCATCTTTATGCAATCATTCAATGATTTTCATCATATGTCCTTCCTTATCTATCTCTTCTCCATGCCCATTAGAGTTTGACCCTTGAACTCCCAAATGAACATCCATCCCTTTAGCTTCGTTCTCTGAACTGGAAGCATTCTGTGTCTCCTCCATTTCTTTGCACTCAGTGGCAACTCTAATCAGTTTTGGCACTCACTAAAATTCTGCAAACACGCGTGTAGACAACCGAAATTTGTCAAGCCATCATTCCTTAACAAATTCCATAGCATTCATAAACAAATCTAATTATAGAAAACGTTCAGATTTCACGAATTTTCCGAGCTCTGCTTAGCTCTGTAACAATTTCAGGCCTTAACCTTTTTCTCTTAGCCCCAACCCTTGCAACCACGGGCTGCGACCAAGCGCTAGATCAATAGGTGCTTATCCAGGACTTCGAGTTCCGAAGTCTTCATAGTACCTCACAATAGACTCTCGGAGTTTTGAATTAATGAACTCGCGAAGTAGAGTGAATCAACAATCCACGTCTACCCAGCGTCCTACGACTGACACTCGTTGTGGAACCTCAAGCGTCTGAGTTCTAGGACTTCAGGGCTTCAGAAGATTTCACATCCGCACACCCCGAACCATTAATCTCTTAACACTTCCACGTCACCTCAAGTGGCGTTATTACGTTAAATCACTTAACGTTTTCCCAATTGCGGGGGCATGCAACGGTGGTTTGGAGTAACTCGCCTTTCATCCCACAATTCTTTTGATACTGACATGTAACCCCTTAGTGAAAATGTGGTTTGGATTGCGGGACCGCCTTGGAGAATTAGCTTATGTGCAACTTGGGTCCCCACAATGCCTTCTAGACGTTTATCTTGATGTATCGTGATCAACGCCACTGTGGTTCCTCCGACCTTTAACTACGTTATGTAACCTCGGGCCCCACTAACCCTACTCATGCTTCAGGACTTCGAACATCGAAATTTCTCCCCTCAACATACTTTAATTCTCCCAAAATCTGAAATCACGATCAGCTCCTTTGCTTGATCCAACGATCAAGCTCTTTTCCTACGATCTATGGTGTAGATCTCCTTCGGGACTTCGACACTTCGGTTTTCTGCCTTTCTCATACCTTCGCATCAAGCTTCTCCGACATATTGAAGTCCGAAGGGCTTCCCAGGTTAACCCTTCTGCACTTTCTCTAGATCTGATGGTCGTAAAGGTTTTTTTCCTTTCCTTCCGAACAGATCCTATGGCTCCCACACCCCAAGTGTTGATCTATCTCTCTCTGTGGTCAAATACCACACTGGCTGGGGTTTTAATCTACTGCTAGTACTCCTGAGATTCGTAATACGACCAAGTAACACCTTGGCACTCAGAAACATTCTAAGGTTCAAGATTGGTTCCTTCGAACACCATTTCCACTCGAAACCTTGGGTCCAAAGACCACTTATCTGGCCCATCTAGGCTCAGCGTTGAAACTATGGCTCTGATACCATATTGTAATGTCCTCAACCATCAACCCCACTGTCAGACAATGCTACTACGCGAAATAACACTTATATAGTATGCATTTAAATGAAGTTAAATGACTTAACACATAGTAAACACATATTTACTGCTACCATACATACTTAATGGAAATAACAATAATTTATCTACGCAACAGAATTCATGATAATATTACTAGCAACACAGACATGTTTTTTAATTGAAATTAAACACATAAAGATACTTATCTTTGAAACTATAGTAACTCCACCGACTACGTGTAGACCTTCCACGAACCTCCCAGCCTTAGAACACGTTGATCATGCTCAGCAGTGGGTTACCCCCGAGCTAGGACCAAACTCCACCCAAGGTAAGGGAATCCTAGACTAGGCTGAGGTTATAGGAAAACTGCACAGAGCAACCGGAAGGATTCTCTCCAAGAGCCTTCTTACGCCCACTACTCACAGACTCTCATTCCCCACATGAATGTTCCACCCAAGAGTATACACCTTCACAAGCACAGTCCATCGGTGCTTCACCTCCCTCTCTGGGTCTCAACAATAGGTTGGATCAAGAATTCTCAGAGCTCCGTAGTTGGTGCTGGACTCTATCTGGGAGAAAACCACTTCCCAACAAACTCTCTCACCTGGAGAGAGATGCTGACGGGCCTGACAACCTACCTCTTCGACCATGGGCCTGCCAACCCGGTTCTTCAAACAGTTTCAGCCCAACTCTCGCAAGTTCAGGATAACAACAACAACAACAGCTTTTGGTTAACTCACAGGTGACAACAACAACGGGAAAATTGGGTGTGGACGTCCAAAAACAACAATAGACCACTAAGACACAAAATGGTTCAGGGAACACTGGTTTCAGGATGCGTGACAAGAAATTCACACAGAGGTCGAACACAGACTCAACATTTCAGACATAGGGTGTATCGGTTTCTCAAGAAAACATCACAGGCCTCGGGTTTCAAAGCTGCGGTAGGGTATGCATGCAAAGATCATACAAAATTCATGGTTTCAGACAGCCGACGAAAGAATGGAGGACAAACACCAAACTCAGTTGGGGATTCAACTTTTAACTACATGCGCCTAGGTTGACACTTGTCTTCCTGGAGCTACATGCGTTCCCTTTTGCACACGTTGGATTTGCATGCTTGCCTCTCCCAGGACTTAGGATAAAAACATGTTTTTTCACCTAGCTTTAGAATAATAATAAAATAGTATTCTCATGGACTTAAGCCCCCTAAGCTTAGCCCCTCTTTCCAACCTTTCAACCCCTTTTCCCTTACCCACCCCGTGGAAGATTAGTCCCCCATCACTCTTTCTTCGTGATTGGTCTGCATAGCGATGTTTGATCTTTATTAATGTTTTGCATATTACATATACAAAAATAGGCTCCTGACCTTTAACACTTAGGATCTCCGGCCTAATAAACACATAAGCCCGCTAGCTTATCAATACTTGGCTCACCAGCCTATAAAACATGATGTACAATTCATAAGCATGATTACAACATGGCTCGTCATTGAGGATATTACACCCTATTCTTGTGTGTCTCGTTGCAGTGTATGAGAGATTGTTGTATCTTGTCTTTTCTCTAGTTATTAACTTTTGTGCAAGCTAATCCCAACTTTTTTTTATCTTTACTTTTCACCTGAGCTTAATTTAGATTTGGTTTTGTAAGATCAAACACAAAATTAATCTGTAATTAGGTTAAATATGACCTTATCTTTTAAATCTAAAAGATTATTATTTTTTATTTAATTTTATACATACAAAAAGTATTTGAATTTTTCTTTTTAAATAAATATGGTTTAAGATTGGATACTTTCTTTGAACATCAAATTGAAAACCTAGAGAAACATCACCTTTGAAAAATGATTTTACCTTCATGACTCTTTTCCACATAGTGTTGATGTAAGTGAGTCCCAAAATTACTTAGTGTTTCCTGCTTGCCTTGAAAATAAAGGAGAAAACGCTCGATTTAAAGTAAAGGAAATAAGGAGAATTAAGTTAGAATAGAATGGCTTAAATTGATCTAACTAATCGCAACATAGAGTGACAAAACCTCTACATCTCTAAGGATTGCCATTATCGCCCTTCCATAGTAGTCCTCTACTTTCACACCTAATCAGTATTAACATGTTGCACCTAAAGAATATGATATATGGCACCCATAAAGACATCAAACCCAATATCTCCAAACTCACTAGAGATTCTATATCGTACAATCATGAAACTTCCAATATCATATCTAGTTCATAAAGTCAAAATAATAGAATCTGTGGTATTTAATTACTTCATACATAAACCTAGCATAGTTGTTGAGAATAATTAGCATGATTGCTCCCAACATACTTTGCAATACATATCTTTTTTTTTTTT
>JZKD02S1674411.1:160973-183840 GCA_000966675.3 Picea glauca | reverse complement strand
TAAAAAATGAAGAAGGAAGAAAGGAAGTTGCTAAGAAATTGTGTCCTTCACTCCAAGACAATCATGTAGAAGGTGGAACTTCTACTCAGTAAATGTCTTGGTGAATATGTCTGTAGTTTTTTCAACGAATTGAAAGTGCCAACTCTCTGATGTAATGCGTATGGATATCGATGTATTTGGTCCGCTGTCACTGCACTCAGTCTCTGCAAAACTTGAGAGTACTCTGATTATCACACGAAATGACAATCGAACAATGAAACTAGAAGTCGATCTCAATGAGGAAGCTTTGAAGCCAAAGTGCCTGAATAGTGATGATGATTTCTCCTCTATACTCGACCTTGTCTGACAATAGAGAAATAGATAACTCCTTTTTTCTCGACCAACAGATGGGACTAGAACCCAAACTAAGCACATAGACGTGGGATTACAATTTGTGCTATTGCCAGCCCAATCAGAATCGATGAATCCCATGAGAGAAAATGCACAACTTGCTACCTAGTGGATCTCATAACCAATGGTGCCCTAAACATATCTAAGGATGCATTTGGTAGCCTTCTATAGTAGCTCATGTGGATCTTTCATGTACTTGGAAATTTCCCCTAATTCATATGAGAGATCCGACAAGGTGTGAGTGAGATACATAAGTCTCCCCACAAGCTATTGATACAAGGTGCTATCCACCACTAGATTCCACATGAACAAATGCAAGTCGACAAACACATGAAAGGGTGTGCTCGTCTACTTTCATTTGTTCATGTGGAATCTAACCAAGAGATCCCTGGCATACTTAGTCTGGGATAACTTGATTCCTGAAGCATCCTGACTAATTTTGGGACCAAGAAAATAATGCAATGGACCCATTTCCATCACTGAAAATTTTTCATGTAGAATGTCTTTGACAACAAAATTTGTTGAGACTGAACTTCCTATGATCAAGAGGTCATCAACATATATAAATAGGATCAGGAAGGACTATGAGGTTCTCAACATGTAGATGTTTAGATTTGACTTGCATTTAACAAAATGTTGAGACATCAAGTAGGCATACATCTTCGCATACCATGATCTAGGTTCATGCCTGAGGCCATAGAGTGACTTTTTCAGTTGGAATACTAAGGATGAGTTATGTATGAAATCTTGGGGATGTTCCATGTAAATATCCTCTCAGAGATCCTTGTGAAGAAATGAATTATTCATGTCCATAGGATGAACTTCCCACCCTCTGGTTGCTACAATGGAAAGGGAAAATCAGATGGATTCCATATTTGTTATGGGAGAAAAGGTCTCATCATAGTCTATCTTGTGGATCTTCTGAAAACCTTTGGCAACCAATATTTCCTTGTACCTTCTCACCTATGTATATGCTTCCTTCTTGGTCTTACAGACCCATATGCATCTCACAAGATTCATGTCTAAAGGAAGCATAACTATATTCCAAGTCTAGTTATCGAGGAGAGAATTGTACTCCTCCTGCATAGAAGCTTCTCAGAAGGGACTCCCTGCAACCTCTGCATAAGTATGCTAGATCCCTCATAAGATCTCTTGTTTCTTGTAGGGTGGTCTATTCCCACTTGGGCATCTATGGTGGCTCATCATCTACATTCTCATCATCGAAATGCTCATCATATTTTGAATCAAATTCAGAACTCAGGTATAAACCATGATCTGAATGAGTGGACTCATTATCACCGATGTCTAGTGAAGGTAGTGGTACATAGGTCTTTACATGTGGCTCTAATGGTGCATGTGATCCAGGTGGATATTGGTGGCCACCCACCTATTCCAATTGGCTCCTCGTGTCCGTTTTTTGTTCAACACGTTCTTCTGTACTACTTTGTAATTGTGGGTTCTACACTTCTGGGGATGTTTGAATCCCCACACATCCTCCAGGTGGATACGAGTGGCCTCTCCCCTAATCCAAATGGATTATTTTGTATATTTTCATGTCAACACATCTTGCTGTACTTCTAGGGTCATTTTGGGTCCCTAAACGTTGTTTTTTTGGATCGCCAAAGTCAAACTGTAGACTGAGTTAGAGTTTGATGGAAGAATGTGTATCTTTCTGAAAGACCTTTCCAACGGGCTATCACGTGCCTAAAACGGAGGTTGTATGCAAAAGTTACGACCCTTGGAAGTTGAGGTACCAAATTACACCAACTTACCCATAAGGCCCACATTACTTTTGGTGTTTCACCTTGTAGGGTTAGGCTTTGGATGTCTAGGGTTTTGGCATTCATGAGTAATATGAAAAATGCCTCTAGAGCCTCATTGTAATCGATTCTTGTCATATAGATGTGCGTAGCAGCCACGTCTCTTCTCAGAGATAGCTACCACCATTCGAGCAAGTGTTTCAGTTCTGCAGTTTGACAGTTTCAACCTATTTCATTATTTAATAGAAGATATTGTTCACCGGATATTTGTGTTATTCTTCATATCTCTGTGTTTATTGTATTCAGTCTATTAATCAGTTCATTTCACTCCTAAATTAAGATCAGTGGTATCAGAGAAGTCTACTCTTCATTTATTTTTCTTCGTGCATGTCCCCGACAAGATCTAGGTACAAGAAGTTGGGACTAGAACCAATCGAGCCATTACAATATCAATCACGCTGAGACCAAAAAAAACCCATGGGGGACGAAAAGAAAGATGATGGAGTAGGAGATCTTATTAAAATGTTGCTCAAGGAATCCCTCATGCGGGAAAGGAACAAAATGATGGATAACTTCGCGCAGATCCTTCGACGACTGCCCACGAGAGAAGCATCTTCATCAAGTGGCCATGCAACCCCCTTCAAGGTACATGAAAATTTTGATATTCCATTATTTGAAGGACTGATAGATGTGGATGCTATAGATAAATGGTTGAATCTGCTCGAAGGATATTTTTTATTCCACAATTTTTTCGATAGGGAAAAGATCACTTTTTCACTCTTCAAGGTCGTTCCCCATGTTAAAGACTGGTGGGATACTTACTCTGAGAAAAGGGTCGTGGAGGAATCTACAATGTTTTTGGTGGCCGTACATGGGATTCCTTCTGGGACGCCATTAAAGAACAATACTACCATGTTAGAAGCTACAAGGACTAGAACATTAGATGAACCACCCTACGTCAAGAAAGGGAACAGACAGTACCAAATTTCACCAATATTTTCCATACCCTACGCACCAAATTGGGTATCAAAGACTCTAAGCGTTATATGGTGCTCAAATACCACGACTATTTTCATATATACATTCAAATGGAAATGGAGTTCCTGGACATCACCTCATTGGGCACGGCTTATAGATACACTGTCAAGATCGAGCAGAAATTTAAGCATAAAAGGTGAGAGTTTGGATCTCCAAACCCCTCACAGTCGAAGCAGGGCAAAGGAAGCCCCAACCCAGACAACAAGGGGCCAATTTGAGATGGCCACCCTCAGGACAACCAGTCCAAGCCGCAACACAAGAAGGGCAATGAGAAGACGAAGAAGGAAATGAGAAAATGGTGTGAGTACCATAAAATTACTTGACACAACACCAAAGAATGTTGCTCCAAGCAGACCCTCATGGTTGAGATGAAGGATTCCGAGTTAGAGGGCGATTTTGATTATGAGTCAAATCCTGGAGGAGGGAAGTGGATTATTGATGTTGAACCCAGTGCCACTGTCTCTACCACCAAATTTCATCCAAGCGAACCATAAGAACCAGAGGAAGGGGAACACCTCATTCAATCGTAGATGTGGGTCAAGGGGGATCTGCTTCATTTCATTGTCGATAGCAGTAGTCAGAAGAACCTGATTTCAATAGAGGTCGTCAAGTGGTTGGACTTGCCAATGACACCGCACCTGCATCCCTACACCATCGGCTAGCTTCTCCAAGGAAGAGATCTTTGTGTCAGCCAACAGTGTCATCTGCCCTATGACACCAAGCCTTTCAAAGATGAGGTACTGTGTGACATTTCTCCACTTGAAGTTTGTGATGTTCTTTTAGGACAACCATATTTGTGGAAGCGTCGTGTTGTGTATGAGTCTAGACCCTGTAATGTTATTATTACTTTGGGTACACAATTGTACAGGATCCCAGAGGTAGCGTCGTCTACTGCTATTTCTTTAATCTCTACTAAGAAATGCAGTAAGGTCATTTCACAGACCGAGAAGTTCGTCTTCTTTGTGATCCATGCTCACAGTAAGTAGAAGGTCATCGCCACATCCGTGGCCTCTACACACCACCTCTCTTCACAACAGAAGCAAGTGGACGACATCGTGGAAGAATACAAAGACATATTCTTATCACCTACAGGGGTACCGACACACTGCCAAGTCAAGCATACAATTGATCTGAGCCTTGATGCACCTCTACCTAATGGACCAGTCTATCGATGCTTGTTGATGGAGAATGAAGAAATCAGGCGTCAGATATGGGAGCTTCTTCAAAAGGGGCACATCATACCCAACTCCTGCCCTTGTGAAAGCCTGATTGTACTAGTGAAGAAGAAGGAATGGACTTGGCAACTCTGTATTGATTACAGAGCCTTAAAAAAAATCACAGTCAAGAACCGATACCCCATTTCCAGGATTGATGACCTTCTTGACCAACTCAAGGGGGGGAATTTATTTAGCAAGGTTGACCTGAAGTCTGGCTACTACCAAGTTCCCATCGAACCAACTGATGTATGGAAGACAACCTTCAATTCTAAAGAAGGTCTCTACAAATGGCTAGTCATGCCCTTTGTCTTAACAAATGCACCAACCAATTTCATGAGGTTGATGGATGATGTATTGAGAACCTTCACCAACTCCTTTGTGGTAGTATATTTGGATGACATCCTCATCTTCAACGAAACGTGGGAGGAGCAGATGCGACATATTCTGCAGGTTTTGAGCACTCTTCAACATCACAAGATTTATGCTAACTTGGAAAAATGATCTTTTGGAATGAACGTGGTCCAATACTTGGACTACATTGTTGATGATCATGGGGTGCATGTTGATCTAGCTAAGATCTAAGTCCTTCGTGATTGACCAGACCCGACCACACTAAATAAGCTTCAGAGCTTTTAGGGACTAGCCAACTTCTACCAACGGTTCGTGTTGGGATTCTCCCATATTGTCTGGGCCCTCATCTAGGTGACCAAGGGCGGTAGTAGGGCCATGTTCGTGTGGGGGAAGGAGAAACAATGAGAATTCCATGATATCTAGAATCACTTGTGATAAGATCTAGTACTCTCCTTTCCTGATCTGCAACAACCATTCGAGATTGAGACTGATGCATTTGACTATGTCGTGGGTGCAGTTCTCACTTAGCACGAGAATCTAGTGGCATACCATAGTGAGACACTCTTCGACACTGTTTGGAAATACCCCACCTATGACAAGGAAATGTATTCCATTGTAAAATCTTGTCGTCAATGGAAACATTACATTCTGGGGAAAGAGACGATCATACACACTGATCACAAGCCTCTACAGTTCATATAGACACAAGGAAAATTGCAGAACAACTGCCATCAGAAGTGGTCCACCTACCTGCAGCAGTTCCATATCAACATAAAGTATAAGACATGTATCTCCAATCATGTCATTGACTTCCTCAGTCAGCCTCGTGTGTTTGCACTCACCACTGTTCTCCATTCCTATGGACATGAAGCATCTGAGTGGCCCCAACTTTATCGCCAAGATCCAGACTTCGCCACCACCTATCATCTCTTGGGTACATGTGCAAATTTCACTGATTTTCACATTCATAACAGACTCTTATGCCACTTGGGCCATCTCTGTGTTCCTACAAGCGAGCATACAAAGATGATTTGGGAATTCCACTACAGTCAGGTGGCAAGACATTTTGGCGTGGAGAAAACTATGGTCATTCTTCAGAAACATTTTTATTGGCCAAAAATTCGACAAGATGTCATCAAGTATATCAGATCTTGCATTGCCTGTACCATTTCCAAGCCAACCATCAAGAAGCAAGTCTTATACACCCCTCTTCCTATTCCTAAGAAGCCTTGGGAATTCATCTCAATGTATTACATGTCTGACTTTTCATCCACCAAGAAAGGAAATGACTATGTGTTTGTGGTCGTTGATCAGTTTTCGAAGATGGCCATCCTCACAGCCTGTAAGAGGAATTTCACAACAGCAGATACTACTAAAATCTTCTTCAAACAAGTTTGGGTCCACTTTGGGATACCACATACCATCATCTTCGACCGAGAGAGCAGGTTCCTCAACACCTTTTGGTCGAGTATCTAGTCTTTGTTGGACACCAAGCTAAAAAAATCCACTGCCTTCCACCCCCAAACCGATGGCCAAACAGAGGTCGTCAATCAAATGATTGTGCACATCATGTGCATGTACAATTCTAAGCATCCACGTACATGGGACGAGAGTCTCCCATATGTCCAACACAGTTAAAACAACGCTCTCCATAACTCCACCGGCTATAGCCCATTTCAGGTGGGTTTGGGATTCCAACCCTTGGGACCCATTGATGTTTCACTTCCTCTTTCCACCACACAGATAGACTATTCCCTTGATCAATATGAGATCGACAAAGCCACTAAATTCATTGAGCAGATTCAACACATCTGCCAATAGGTCCGGGAGATTTTGCAGAAATCTAATGCTAAGTACAAGCAATGCCAATTTCAACATAGGGTACCACACCAATTTCAGGTTGGTGATAAATTATGGCTACATTTGTAGAAGGAGCGTCTCACCGGGTGCCATTAGAAGCTTCTCCCACTTCCTTATGGGCCTTACACTATCACCAAGGTTGTGGGTAGCAATGCTTTTGAGCTCAATACTCCACCCTTCCTTGTTCTGCATCCAGTATTCAATGTGGACCTCCTTCGACCATATTTTCCCCCATTATTGGAAACCTCTGAGATCGTAGAACAATTGATACCAATAGAGCTCAACCCTAACTGCGCAGAACAAGAATCCATTGATAATATAGTGGACACACAGGTCAAGGGCACTCACCAGTGGTGGATCTAGCTTTATTGGGTTGTCAAGGAAGGTCAACTCCTACACCAAGGAAAATGGATCACCTGGGGCCAAATCCAACAAAATTTTCCTCACCTGATGAGGGAACTCAACGCAATGGAGACCATTTCTTCCTAAAGGGGGAGGATTGATCCAAGTGGATATTGGTGGCCACCCACCTATTCCAACTGGCTCCTCATGTTTGTTTTTTGTTCAACACATTCTTCTATACTGCTTTGTAATTGTGGGTTCTACACTTCTGGGGATTTCTGAAGCTCCACACATCCTCCAGGTGGATACGGGTGGCCTCTCGCCTGATCCAATTGGCTTATTTTTTATGTTTTCATGTCATCACATCTTGATGTACTTCCAGGGCTGTTTTTGGGCCCTAAATGTTGTTTTTTTGGCTCGCCAAAGTCAAACTAAATATGGAGTCAAAGTTTGATGGCAGAATATGTATCTCTCTAAAATAAATTTGCAACGGGATATCACGCGCCTAAAACGGAGGTTGTATGCAAAAGATACGGCCCTTGGAAGTTGAGGTACCAAATTACACCAACTTACCCATAGGGCCTACATGAATTTTAGTGTTTCACCTTCTAGGGTTAGGTTTTTGGATGTCTAGGGTTTTGGAATTCATGAGTAATATAAAAAATGCCTCTGGAGCCTCATTGCAATCGATTCTTCTCATACGATGCGCATAACAACCACATCTCTTCTCAGAGATAACTACCACCATTCAAGCAAGTGTTTCAGTTCTGCAGTTTTACAGTTTCATCATATTTCATTATTTAATAGAAGATATTGTTCACCGGATATTTTTGTTATTCTTCATATCTCTGTGTTTACTGTATTCAGTTTGTTAATCAGTTTGTTTCGCTCCTAAATCCATATTAGCATGCAAGGGAGTTTCCTCAAACTGAAAACTGCACTCAATGATGAGCCTGTCAGTAGAGGGATAAAGTAACATGTAACCCTTCACACCATCTAGATAATCCATGAATATGCATGTGGTACTTTGCATATATAATTATTTCCTCTTTTAAGAGGGTATGTGGGCCCATGGACATGATCCAAATATACATAAGTGGTTGAATTTCAGTTTGTTTTCACTTCATGCCTTAAAGGGAGTCCAACCCTTGAAATATATGTGAGGATATTTGTTCTAAATGTGGTTAACCTATTTAAGTTCTTCATCTGAAATCTTGGGCGGTAGAGATATTTCACGTAACATGCAAGTGGCCATCTCCTCGAGGGAGTTGTTCATCCGCTCGACTACTTCGTTCTTCTACGGAGTATAAGGTACTATGTGTTTTAGTTGTATACCTTCATCTGAAAAAATATGTTGGACATATTGGTTCACATATTTCCCCCCAATTGTTTGTGCGAATGATTTTGATGTTTCTCCTGGACTAAGTCTCCACATGTCTTTGAAGTCTTTGAGATGATAAAAAACTTTCAAATTTTTCTTAATAAAATACACCCAAGTATATCATTATAAATCATCAAAAAATGTAAGGATGTACCTCGCTTTGTTGATGGATAGATGAGGAAACGGTCCCATCAAATCACTTTGGATGAGCTCATCAAACTTATCTTGAGGATGTTTTCTAATAACTCATCCTTGAAAAATGCCTTCCTTTCTCATCCATGCAATTGAGATACTTGTTCTTATTGATATCTGATGTTGGCTCCACTTCTATAGCCATGGTAATCTGATACAATCCTTTGCATATGATTTGATGCATAACTTTTAGCTTCCACTCAAAGTAGTTATGAGGCATGAGAAGTATTTTCGGTGAGTAGTCCATCCTTTCTGACTGCATCTTCCTCCTAAAACTACAAATAAAAATTCTTATGCACTTTCTCCTAGCAATCAATGCTCTGATAGGATGTGAAGTTTTCACAGTGAACCCAACTAGTAGAAAAATTACGCAAAGCTTGCGAGAGAGAGAAGAGAAAAGAGATAATTTTGAGAGAAAGAAATAATTATATTAAATGTATGAGTAAAATGGTAGAATACACATGATATACTCTACATGGCTAAGTGAATGCACCAAAGTAGTGATCTAGAGAGATCTAGACACTCATTAACAAAAACCAAAGTAATCTTCCACCTAGTCCTATTTAACCCGTCCATGCAATCATCAGTTAATTGAGTCACATGTGTGGAGGTGAGAGTAACATATGAAATCACAAGATATGTGCCCTCTTCGCCACATGCATGTGATATGCACCCTATTGGCAACATGCATGAGATATGTGCCCTCTTGGTGAAGAAACTGAGGTGAACATGCAACTACTAGTGATAAAATCGAGGTTTCCATGCATGAGCATCCTCCACTAGTCTAACTGAGGTGTAACTGAATATGAACTAAAGAGAGAAGGCACCCTATTTTGTAGGAAGCTCCCTAATTTGTAGGGGAATATTATCAAGAGAGAATATTCTCATATATGAAATCACCCTCAACAATGGACTATCAACCTTAGGAAAATGATTACCTAGGTGAATGTGTAATACCTCCAACACCGTTCCTTGAGGGGGTGTACTTCCTCATATCCCCCAATGGGACATTACCCATGATGTTGTCGGTCCATAGATTGATTGAAGCCCCATTACTTGGAGACCAAGAAAGATTAGCTTGGATTAAGGGGGAAACAAATTTGATGAGTTTCCATAATGGATAACATTTTGAGTTTGGAAGAGGAGCATCGAGGCACTAAGTTTGGAGGTGTTGAAGTATCTGGTAATGAGGACACTCTTCCACCATTCTAAGGCTCCATAGATGAATCTCCAAGAAAAATTTTCACCTAGGGAAACATTCATGGGTGATGGATCTCTAATAGCTAAACCACCTTTGTCTAATGGTTGACTGACCGTATGCTAGTTGACAAGATGAAACATTTTTTAGTTTCTTTTCCCCCCTTCCTAGAGAAATATTATGATATTTTTGGATGTTTTCTTGAGCACTCCTTTTGGTTCTAGAAGAGATGCACATTGAAAGATGGTTAGAAAAGAGAGAAAATACTTTTAAGAACAATTTTACCTGTATGGTTGAGCCATCTTGCACCCTAGTTCTAGATATGGTTTTCCATTTTGTCAAGAAATTCATGCCAATACTGGGAGGTGGGGGTATTAAGAGAGATCGACATGCCCGAGTATTTGAATGAAGACCAATTTCCTACCAAAGGGAAACTGATATCCCTGGAGATATCCAATTGAAGGTCTCCAGACATATTCCAACCAAATATTTGACTCTTGCTCCTATTTAACTTTCCACCATAAACTAAGAGAAAAAGATCAAGGAACCTTTTGAATATTCTGGCGATTATAAATTAAGTAGCCCCACGAAGAAGAGTATCATCAGAAAATTGTGAGTGGTTGATTTTATTTCCTTTACTCCGAAAGTCGGATGCAAACCAGGGAGGAAACTCATTCGATGCTCGACTTCCAAAGTTCTTGATCCAAATGGATCCAAAAAGGCCAAAAAATCAAAGTTCTCATATTCATATGAAACCAATTCCATCGTGTAGTGCTCATCATGTCGATTCTAGCAATATATTATTTTTCGAAAATGGATTATGTATGCGAAAGATATCGCGATATGAAATTATTCCCAAATAGACAAAAATTCAAATTCAAAGTCAACAGTCTATATTGCCGATGTCAGTAGTATGTCAACATGACACATGGAATATGACATCATCATCATGCTGACGTGGCAGCACTAGAGGCTGACATGTGTCATGCATATTTGTCATTTTTAGGAGCTGATGTGGAAGACATGTGGACTGTACGGATGCTAACGTGGTTGTCTGTATGATGATGTGGCAGGTCTGGATAGTGACATGTGGCAGGGTACGTATGTGATGTGGGCCAGTGATATAATGACACATGGCTATACAGATTGATATTTGGTAGCCCAAGAGAAGGACATGTGGCAGGAGGCTGACTGGGCATATGAGTTGTCAGGTGATTGTGTTGGTGACTTGCCAATTCGGTCCAGTAATACAGCACCAAGGGGCCCAATCACAGGGCACCACTTGGCACCCTGGATCACACCAAAAGGCCCAATTCAACTAGCTAAACAACCTTTGAGGGATTTGAACTGTATACCTCTTTCACGACAA
The DNA here is from genome assembly GCA_000966675.3 of Picea glauca. Taxonomy (NCBI): domain Eukaryota; kingdom Viridiplantae; phylum Streptophyta; class Pinopsida; order Pinales; family Pinaceae; genus Picea; species Picea glauca. Next base: position 172,742 of record JZKD02S1674411.1, on the reverse strand, counting down.
CGTCTTCACCAAAATCGATAGACCGATCAGTTTGTTTGCTCGTTTGTTTTATCAAATGGAAAAAACAATATTTTAAGTGATATCGCATGGGAATTGGGGGATAAGCACCTGGTCAGCGTGGCTACCCTATCGACCAAGGTGTGGAACCAAGGACCAATGGGCTAAGTGAAAGGGGGATATTCTCGATCCAGCACCAGGGCACATGCCTTCCACATGACCAGAATCGACAGGAAACAAGGGTACAGGCATTGTTTAGGCTTAGCAATCGACCACATGGGCGGTCATATGACCAGAAGCTCGGAGAATAGGGGGGCATGCCCAATAATTGGAAAAAGTGGGTTTTTAACTATATAAATTGGATTTTTTGTATTATTTAGGCCTTTTTTTAATGGATTTTGACCCTAAAAGAGGGGATCTGGAGCCCAGATTGAGGCCAGATCTTGGGGATAATTTGGGATATGATCCCCAACTCAAATCCTATATAAATATAGCCTTTTTTCCATGGAAAACATGTTCATAATTGGAGAATGATGCCAAGTTGTAGAGAGTAAGCCATTTTTATGCAGGAAAGCCAGAAGAATAGGAGAGTTTTGGAGGCCATTTCTGGGAGTTCTACTCCACCTTTTTTAGTTTCATTTATTGCGTTGAGTTCTTGAGATAGAGAAAAACATTGTTGTGTCAGCCAGAGAACAAATTGATGTAATTTTGATGTACTTTTGAAGCATTTAAGTTTAATCAGAAAGCCTCCCCCATTGAAGGCAGACCCGAAGATGTAGGCAACTTTGTCGAACTCTGTTAACAAGTTTTGGCATTATGGTTTTTTGTTCTTAATGCTCATTTTCTTTTATGTATTCGTTATGATGGATGAAACACTCTTTCATTAAATCTCCTTGTTCTCTTTAATTTCTAAATGATAAATCAACTCATGCAAAATACTTAACCAAGTCATTTAAAATATCACTTTGGGTCAAGTGGTATCATAACAGGTTGACATTTGGTTGTTTTTGAGTATGCATAATTACCAGGGAAAAGTTACGTCGTGGTGAAGGAGATCCTAAAATTGGATCGAGAAAGAGGAAATATAAAAGTGAGAAGATGGCATCAGAAGAAGGACTCTCTCAAAACAAAAGAGAGTTTCCAAAAAATTTATTTTCTATGTCAGGGATGGTAAAATTATTGTATGATGATTACTTGGAACGAAAGATACTTGTTCAAGGGGAATATTCAAAGAAAGAAAATAGTGAAGAAGGAGAGGACCCTCCAAAACCTCCTCCTTCACCTCTTTCATCTCCATATTCTTCTTCTTCTTCAAGTACAAGTTCAAATCCTACTCAGAAAGAAAACATTCTCATAAACATAAGCTTAACATGCCATTACTTAAAATTGATGTGAAATTCGAGTTGCCCATGTATAATGGAGAAGTCAATGCTGAGAAGATTGATAACTGGGTCAGACAGATGGAGGTATATTGTAGTGTGCAACAAATCAATGATGAGGCAACCAAGATCAAATTGGCATCACTTCGTCTTGCTAGCACAACACTCATTTGGTGGAAGAGTAAGTTGCAACATGGTACTCAACAAATTGGCGATGTATTTCCATCATTGTAATATTTTATTTTTGCACTTAGAAAATAATTCTATCCTTTGGGGTATAAGGAGAAGGATTTAATTGAATGGAAAAGTCTTAAATTAAGAAAAGAACAATCGGTGCAAGAATACACAGATGAATTTTGTAAGATGTCTTTGATGTTAAATATTCCATTACATACACAAGAAACTCTTATGAAGTATATAGGAGGTTTTCCTGCACATATTCATAACACTGTGTTTATGTTTGGACCTACTAATCTTGATGAGTTTTATGTTGAAGCAGCGTATATTGAAGCAGGGAAAACTGGATTTGGTGTATCAGGGGAATCATCTTCAAAGAAAGAAGGAAAAGGCAAAGGGAATGTGAAGAAAGAAAACTCAACGATAGTAAAGGAAGAGAAAATTGCTTGCAAGCATTACAAGAAAGAAGCGCACAATGATGAACATTGTTGGAAATTACACCTAGAGAAGAAACCGAAGTGGTTCAAAGAGAGGAAAGGGAGGCAAAAAGTTGTGGTAGCAGCACAACCAACAGACTTGGGGTTAGATTCAGGTGATGAGACTAAAATCACAACATTTGGTTTGTTAGGTAAAATTGGTGATGGTTATGATTCTAGAAGTAAATTGTTTCATATAAGGGTCATTATGAAACATACCAAGATTGACACTTTGTTAGATAACAGATCTCAAGATAACTTAATTTCATAAGAAGTGGTTAAGCAATTGGGATTAAAAACTAAGGTACATCACAAGCCCTATTCACTAAATTGGATAATCAAAACTCACAAATTTCCCATAACAAATCAATGTGTCATAAAGTTTGAAATTACATCTAAGTTTGTGGATGAAGTAATATGCGATGTGGTACTGCTAGAAGCATGTGGAATGGTATTAGGTAGCCCTTATTTATATGATCGCAAATCAATCTTCTTCATGGAACATAATCAATATCACTTAAAGAAGGAAACCTATGCAAGAAATACACCTATAATTGTACCAGTTGATCTTAAGCAAGAAAGTAAAATGGTTGTAGCATGTAGATCTAGCCATACTTTGATTCAAGATGAGTTTTTGTCATGCAAACCTGTAAATAAGAACAAACATGTTGGTTTATTTCCAATCATGTTTCTGATGTGGTTATCGTTGCTAATGTTTTCTACATGGATGGTAGTGGGTTCAGAAAGATGTGAACCAATGCAAATGGCTAACATATGTGTCCAGTTATCATGTTTTTTTGCAATTTATTATGACATGATAGGTGCACATGATAGATTTGATATACAAAGGACAAGTGGGGAGGCCTATCCCACACTTGATGTCTGGTTAATATCCTTTTGGAGGACCAAAAGGTCTCAATGGGGAGGTGTGATCGAAATGAATCCAAAAAGGAAAAAAATTAAAATTTCACAGATTTGGACGAAACCAATGCCATTGTGTAGTACTCATCATTTCGATTCCGACGGTATATTATTTTTCGAAAATGGACTTTGTATGCAAAAGATATCACAATTTGAAGTTTTTCCCAAGCAGGTAAAAAGTCAAAGTCAAAGTCAACAGTCCATACTATTGACGTCAACATGACACATGAAATATGAAATCAACATGACATCATCAACATGTTGATGTGGTAGTACTAGAGGTTGACACATGTCATGTAGATTTGGCATTTTCAAGAGCTGATGTGGTAGACGCGTGGACTATACAGACGTTGACGTGGTCGTCCATACAATGACATGGCATGTCTGGATAGTGACATGTGGAAGGGTATGGACATGACGTGGGTTAGTGAAATCATGACATGTGGTTGTATAGATTGATAGTTGGTATCCCGAGAGTAGGACATGTGGCAGGCGGCTGACTGGGCAGATGAGTTGTCGGGTGACTGTGTTGGTGACCTGTCAGTTTGGTCTAGTAATATAGCACCAAGTGGCCCAATCACAGGGCGCTACATGGAACCCTGGATTAGGCCAAAATTATTGGTTCAAATAGATAAACAACCTCTGGGTTTTTTGAACCGTAGGCCTCTTTCACGACAACGTCTTCACCAAAATCGACGAACCGATCGAGTTGCTTTCTCATTTGTTTTATCAAATGGAAAAATATATATATCAAGTGATATCGCGCAGGAATTGGGGGATAGTTTCTTGGTTTGTGGGGCTACCCCACCTACGAATACATGAAACCGAGGACCAATGGGCTAAGCGATAGGGGGTTATTCTCGATCCAGTGCCAGGGCACATGCCTTCCACAAGACTAGAGCCAACATGAAACAAGGGTGTAGGCATTGTTTAGGCTTAGCACTTGGCCACATGGGCGCCCATATGGCCAAGAGCCCAGAGAATAGGGGTGTGCACCCAATAATTGGAAAAAAGTGGGTTTTTAACTATATAAATTGGAGTTTTTGTATTATTTAGGCCCGATTTTAATGGATTTTGGCCCTAAAAGAGAGGATCTGGAGCCCAGATTAAGGCTAGATCTTGGGGAGAAGTTGGGATCTGATCCCCAAATCAACTCCTATAAAAATACAATATTTTTTTCATGGAAAACATGTTCATAATAGGATAATGATTCCAAGTTGTAGATAGTAAGCCATTTTTATGCAGGAAAGCCAGAAGAGTAGCGGAGTTTAGAAGCCATTTCTGGGAGTTCTACTCCACTTTTTCCAGTGCCGTCTGTTGCGTTGAGTTCCTAAGACAAAGCAAAACATTGTTTTTTCAGTGAGAGAATAAATTGATGTAATTATGATGTACTTTTGAAGCATTTAAGTTTAATAAGAAAGCCTCCCCCACTGAAGACAAGCCCAGAGACGTAGGCACCTTTGTTGAACTCTGTTAACAAGTTTTGGCATTATGGTTTGTTTTTATTAATGTTCATTTTATGTTATGTATTCTTTATGATGGTTGTAAAATTCTTTCATTAAATCTCCTTCTTCTCTTTAATTTCTAAATGGTAAATCAACTCATGCAAAATACTTAACCAAGTCATTTAAAAGATCATTTCAGATCATTTCTGCTAAGAGATTCATCCATAAAATAAAAAGAGAGGGAGAGAGAGGGAAACCATACCTTAGGCCCTTTCTAGATTGAAATAACTTAGTTGGTCTGCCATTGGTCATTGGTGTTATCCAAGGGGAGTCGATAAAAGTTTGAATCCATTCAATAAAATCCTATGAGAACCCAAATTTTCAGAGAAGGAAAAAGAGAAAATAATGCTTTACTCTGTCAAAATCATTTTCCATATCTAGATTTATGACCATCACTTTTCTTTATTGATATGGCTTGTATAGATATCCTCTTGGAAAACAACTATATTGTCTATAATTTTCCTATTTTCCATTAAACCCCCCTGACTGTATGATATTAGCTTGGATAGAAGAAGCTTAATTTTGTTGGCAATAATTTTTGTGAGGACTTTATAAGCAGAGCTGCAAAGAGAGATTGGTCTAAACCTTCAGAAGTTATAAGGGTTGGTCTCTTTGGGAATTACAACTAGGAAGGTCAAGTTTGTTGCTCATCCCACCTTTTCTTTCATGAGAGTATGGTTTGGGATCCTTTTCATATCATATTTGATTGTTTCCAAAATGTTTTTAAAGAAGTGAATGGAAAGCCCATCATGTACATGGGCTTTGTCTTGAACCAAACTCCAAATGGCTTGGGATATTTATTCTTTGATAATTTCCCAGAGAAGAGAACCATTCTCTTCTTTTGTTATACATGTTGGTATATTTCCCAAGATTGCTTTCTTTCCAATTTTATCACCCTCCTCACTTTCTTGTGTGTAAAGTTTTTCATAATCTTGAACTGTTGTTTCCTTGATCTGATCAAAGTTATCCATGATCTTCCCTGTTTCCAATTGGATTTTTTGGACTGTATTTTTGTGACACATATTCTATGAGTGTTTGTGAAAAAATGAGGTATTGAGTCTCATGATTGCAGCTAGAGACTATGAGATTTGAGCTTCCAATCTTCTTCTTCTTTCTAGAAGGATAAGTGAATATTTTGATATGATTCCCTTTCCAATTGTAGAGAGTTCTTTGTCACCTCCTTATCTTCCATTCCTTTTTTAATAGACTCAAGTTATGAAAATATCGAGGCTCTTTCCTTGAAGGGGGTTGTAAGAGGTATTTTCCTGGGACTTTAAGGACAACTTTACTGATCTTAATTTACTTTCCCAAACGAAATTTGGGGAACCCTAGGTTGGGGATTTCCAAGTGGACATAAGGGGATGGGGCCAACATTATGAGGGGAGCAAGAGAGAGGAAGATGGGTTTATGGTAGGAAATGGTAGGAGGAATGGTGTTGGATGAATTGGAGAAGGAAGTTACTATGGAAGAGGAAATGATCCAGGTGAGAAACAATATGGCCAGGGCCTGTAGGCTTGTTATTCCAAGTATAATTTCCTTTGGAACGATTTATATCCTGGAGGTCCCAAAATGAGATAAGATCTTCCATCTTCTCTTGTGCACAACTTCCTCCTCTTTTTTCTAATTTTTGAAGAATTATATTAAAATCTCTAACTACTATACAAGTCAATGTGTCCAAATTTTCTTTAATAGAAAATAAAGATCTCCCACATTCAATTTTGTTCATGTATCTATTAGGCATAAAAATGTTGATAATGGAAAATCTAAGACCAAATTCTTTGTTGCGTAGGAGAGTAAGGATCCAATTATTTGCAGAGAAAGATACCATGAGTTCAATTTGTGACAAATCCCATAGGGTCATGATGCCTCCATATGCTCTAGCTAATTTTTTTGCGATTCCATCACTATTTCACATTATTTTTTCCCCAATTTGAATTGCTTATGATTCCTCCATTTTAGTCTACTCGAGGAGAATTACAAAGGGATTATAAGATTTATTATGGTATCTTAGGGATTCGACCTTGGATTTTATTTCGAAGCCCTTGCAATTCCAAAAGAGTATCTTGATTACTTTTGGAGGGGGGAGGCCTTGCCACTCGAGGCAGGAGGAGCCTGAGGTTATGTCCCCTTGTTGCTTCCCTTTTTTCCCATGTTGCTTAGGGAGTTTTCAATTGAGTGTTGTTTTCCAAGAGATTTTTCCTTATTCGTTGTTTCTTCTATGGAGTCTTGATTTTTCTTTCTTCTTGATTTGTGAGTTATTTAATTTGGGATCTCCCCCTCCTCTGCAAATTTTCACAGTTTCCCACTAGGGGGGATATGTCAACTATTATTGGTTGATCTCCGACAATGGGATTTCCTCTATTACTTTCATATTCTTCAAATTCTTCTTCTTCTCCTTATGGTTTTTGAGGGTCAATCTTAGGAGGGGTAGTGCTTGAAGAGCTTGGGTTAGGGCCTGTGTTTCCTACATCTTCCTTCTCTTGAGTGGATTCTTCCAAACTTGAAAAATTATTTGTTGAAGCCAAATGTGTTTCTGCTTGGGTTTCGTTACCTTGGTTCCGTGATTTCTCTTGTTTTCCTTAGGGTTTGTTGTGGGGGGAGGGTTTTTTGTGAGATTGGGAGGTTATCTAGGGTTTGATAGTCTAGGGGCATGCCCATTGTTTTCCTAGTGTTGGATTTATTCTTTACTTGTTGTCATTCCTCTTCTGGTTCTTCTCTTACAACTTTCTGCTCCTACTTGTTTTTTAGACAATCCTAAGAAAAGTGACCATATTTGTGACAAGACTTGCATTTGAAAGGAAATTGTTCATAGTCTAGTTGTTGAAAATGGGACCAACCATCCAAGGATAATTTAACATCTTTAGGTAGACCTATTTCTAGATATAATTCTACACAGCTTTTGCCACATGCGTACATTGCTGGATTGGGTTCATATTTGTCAATATACTTTCCCAACAAGTCCCCGATGCATTTCAAGATGTCATGTCCCCAACAATGAAGGGTAAGATGAGGGAGGTAGACCCACATTGGGACTGTTGTAGGTATATCACACTTCGAATCAAAATCTGGAGTGAACCGATTTCGATACATATCCCAATATCCATAAAAGTAAGGAACGCTATGAAAAATGAGATCCCTATCATCTTTGTGTTAAAAAAAGAAAGTGTAAAAGCCCTTACCACAAAAGCAATGATTCAGTCGTCTTCTTATCAAAGGTTGTCAGTTCCACACAAACCATATATTCATTTTCCATGGGGAGGACCAAAGGCCAATGAAGTGGCTGACGATACCTTTTGTTGCATACACCAATGATTTACATCGAGAAACAACACAGGGAATGGAGATTTCAGGGATTTGGTCGAGCTTCTTGACAAAGAAGGAATGAATAGGGCGAGAGGAAGGATTCCCCAAGGAACTTATAATCTTGTTGAAGGCTTTTGCATCATAATCAAATCTAAGAAGAGGGTTTGGATCCCCTCCAGACATGACTATGAAACCAAAGAAAGAGAAGGGGTTGCAACAACTTAAGGTTTAGGGTTTCCCCTGAATGAAATAAAAAATTGTTGAAAAAATTAGATTAACACTGTTGTTAGTATAATTCATTATTAATAACTTTGAATTGTTAATACTAATTTTAACTATTTATTATTGAGTGGAGTAATATCTTGTATCAATCATAATATAAATGAGGGATGATAGCGTATGTATTTAGGTTTATTACATCATTCATTTTTATTTCTCAAATTTCACTCCTATAAATTAAGAGGGGTTATTTCATGTCTTAACCCTAATTAATATTAAATGTTTTTTTAAGAAAGCTTATACCATGTCATTTTTATAAGTTAAAAAGAGTTATTTATTTTAATAAGTTTAATTGAAATATTTAATGAGATGGGTCACAATGTTGGTTTTTATTTTAAATCATTAATCCATTCAAAAAACATGCTTTAATATTCTTCATTTAAGTATTGTTTTTTCTATTATTGGATTAGTCTCTTCCATTAATGATCATTTAAATGATGATTCATAGTCTATGGTTTGCATATTTCACTCCTACAAATTAAGAGAAGTCATTTCGTGTAATTATTGTAAAGCGTTTTGAAAGGAAAGGTTATAGCATTTTATTTTGAATCACAAGTTTTTATTCCATTGGTTTTTGGTTAGTAGATGTTATTGCTATAAGTTAAAAAGAGTTACTTATTGTAATGAGCCTAATTGAAACCTTTAATGAGATGGGTCATAGTATTTTTATATTAATGATTTAAAAAAACCAAATCCTCACAAATAAAGAATATAATAATGTTTTCTCGGATCAAGTATGAGTAGGGAATGATAGTGATAGTGATATTGTATATGCGTCAGGCCTCTTGGGCATGCAGATGGATTTGTTTACAATAGACATTACCTCCCCTTGTACTCCTCCATAAGAAAGGTTTCATAGCTAGGCCGATTATGTACAAGCGAAGGACAAGGGGACAATGATGAGTTGTGGGAATGATGCTAGTGGTACTAATGAGAATTAAGTTTTCTGATATTATGGTGATGATCTCCACTCGAATTATTGTCATGTCCACTCTTCTCTTCATTCAACCAGACGGATCAACAACTATGTTTCTACATGGCATTCCAATTTCAGATAACAACTTCATTTTAGACCTCTCTAGTAGTTGGGTTGTGGTTATTCTATTTTCCCCCATGTGGCTCATAATGGCTAGGCCTCTATTCATAAGACTCGGGAAACCTATGTTATTGAAGTGACGAATGCAATGTATAGGACCTCTATCCGCCCCTCCACCTAAGCCTTTTTTAAAACTATTGAGGAGGATGTTAAGGTAATCAGAGCATATAGGGAAGATGAAGTAATTGATAAGAAAGTGGGTTCATTCATTCTATATCTAGGAGCCAACATGAATAGGGATTCAAAATTCCTCCACACAGTTGATCTATATTGACACACTAAAACTTTAATAGCCCAAGAAATTCTAGCAAAATAGATTGATTGTAAGGAATTTCTCTAATGGCTAGATGTTCTAGAGAAGAAGAATCATTTGTTGCTAACCCTAGTTTTGTGGTTGGTCAATAATCATGGCAATACCATCTAGTTACCTCGGGAGGGATCCTCGAAGGATTCCCCCATATTGACTCACTCGGCCATGGAAGTTAGTTTTGAGAATTCCAAGTTTCATGTGTAGGTTCCTCTATCTTGATTTCATGGATTCCTATCTTGATTTCATGATCCTCTTTTTGTTTTATTTTGTCTCAAGACTGTCATTTTCGCTATCTAAACGTGTCCAGTTTCAGTGTTCTTAAAAGTTTGTCTTTTACTTTCTTTTTTGACAACACAAGAACTCTTCAAGTTCAATTTTGCAAGGTGGCCTAGTTTCCCAATGGGAAAGCCAACGACATTTATGAAACTCAACATTCATGGCACAAAGTATATCGACACTAGACTCTCTTCTCATGATTAAATCTATATACATTTTGTCTATATTACAATAGAAATTTTCTTCTTACTTACTAAAAAATAATACAATACTTTAATATTATATATTAAAATTTAAAATATAGATTAATATTTTAATAATATAAATTATTATACACTCCAATATTTTATAAAATAATATATTAGTATGTATTATTATACAATGTAGAGTCTAAGTGGGCCTAATGGTTAAGAACATAGGTTTTCTCCTCGAAGGTCACATGTTCAATTCCATAGGGGGGTAGGGTATGTACATGTGAGCAAGTTGTTGTTTGTGCATATTAGTGTGGGGCTGGAAATGTACCAACACTCTCATTTTTCTTATGTGCTGGAGAGTGGAATGAATCATATTTCTCAGGCAGACTCCAATGCCCAATTTTGTTTTAGCCCGGTGGGTTAACTTGAGTGGTTGAGTGCTATGAATTAGAAGCAAGAGGTCACGAAGTCAAGTCCCTGGGATCGTTTATTGTATAGATATTATTGGGACTCACTCGATGTCCCTGTCAGATTAGGTTTTCAAAAATGCAACCGATCAGTTTACCTCCCATACCATCCTTGAAATGAGGAGAAGTAGTTAAAGGGTTTCCTAGGGTGTATATTCCATTGATAAAAAAATTGTATTGTTATTCAAAATAAATATGAATATATAATATTATTATAACATTTAGATAAATAATATTATATATAAGATGTGTAATATTATAATATATTTTTTAGATATTAATAATTATAAAATTATAAATATAATATTCCCTGGGGTGTTTGGGAAGAGAGCGGAAGGGAGTGTTAGCACTTCGTAATTTCTCTAGGATGAGGGGAGAAATCACAAAGGTAACCACAAACCACTTCTAGGTCAGAATCTAGCCCTTCTGGACTTGGAGAGGGCTCTCTCACTTAGATTAATCAAAAAATAAGATATTAGGCTAGGTAATAAGCTCAACAAAGTTGATATTTTAAAGGTTTGTTGATGAGAAAAGAGACAGATCTATTGGGCATGGAGTCATGTCAAAACAATTTTATGTCTAATGGGATGATGGGAAAATAGAGGGTTTTTTTACAAGGGCAAGGTAGGCAGCTTTGGTGGAGGATTCAGATCATATTGTTGCAGGAGGTGAATTTAGAAAGGGTGAAATACAAACACATTAGAGAATCAAACCAAGGATGAATTCTAAAGCGATGCTTTAAGCTGAAAACATTGATAACTTGGAAAAACTGAAACAAAGCACCATTAAGATGAATTCTGGATCAAACATCTGGTTTTTCCAAGCAAGAAGATACATATTAAAGGAATGTAAAAACATAAGATAACTTACAAATCAAAGGAGAAAAAAACCACCAAAATTCTGACACGAGAATCCCTACGAATAACTTGTTATTCCATTCATTCACTTAGAAAAAATTACAATGCACAAAAGTATTTCCTCTCTAATCTGACCAACCCTTTTCACATTTAAATTATAACAATATAAAGAAAAAAATGTCCCCCAGGATCAGGAGGTCGAATTCAACAACCTGACCAAAAATAGAAATAATTTCCTCAAAGTTTCGAACTGTCTGTCATGAAAAAAGGGTCGGACTGTTGAAAATAGGGGTTAACTCAGACACTTGTATCTCCAAAAATATGAAATTTGTGTGAAAAATCAAATAGGTTATTGTATATGAGGCTGTCTTGATTAAAAACCTCTCTTAGTTTTTCCAAATTCATCTTCATATTTCCAAAACATCTACTGCAAAAACATGACAAAAACAGGAAAAATGGAAGCTTGAAAAAATAGTGCTCGGAGATGGATTCTATTTTCCCAATTCCTTATACATGTGGAAAAAATGAGATA
>JZKD02S1674411.1:115101-149771 GCA_000966675.3 Picea glauca | reverse complement strand
ACTCAATCCACAAAGTGTCTTCCCGTGAGGGCTTTCACCATAAGGGGACCACTTTGGAGTTCATCCATTTGTGCACCTTATCAATCATGATAAGACAATAATGAGTCATCTATACCTTTTTTCAACAATGCATCATATACCAATGAAACCACATCGATCCATCTTCATCATGTATCAATGACAAATCATTGATCCATATTCATCTATGCATTCTCATCAAGGACAATACACATTATATTACATCAATCATCAATCAATCAATCCTTTGACATCAATCAATCACTTGACATCAATCAATGACATCAATCAATCAAACCGTTGGCATCAATGACAACATGATCCAACAGATCTCTTGAGGCTCATCAGGTTGAATTTGATCAACATAAGTTTCAGCAATATGGTCTTGGTCGGTATCATAAAAAGAGAGGAAATAAGTAAAAATAAAACCTATTATGTCTTGGATGAAAATCCAACTTGCATACCTGATCTATTCAGATTGTCTTGTCATGTTTCAGGTTCTTCCTCTAGTGGAGTCTTTGAAATTGATTGGAGTTGATTGGAGTCACCAGGTGGATGATTCAGCCTTCTTGTATTTGATCAATGTCCACCATCAGTAATCAGATCTGGAACTTGATATGTTTTTCTGAGGAACATCCCTAGTATGGTCGCCATTATGTTAGCACTCTATAATTTCTCCAAGCTGAGGTGAGAAATCGCAGAGGTAACCACAAACCACTTCTAGGTCAGGATCTAGCCCTTCTGGCCTTGGAGAGGGATCTCTCACTTAGATTACTCAAAAAATAATATATTAGGCTAGGTAATAAGCTCAACAAAGTTGATTTTTTAAAGGTCTGTTGATGAGAAAAGAGACAGATCTATTGGGCATGGAGTCATGTCAAATCCATTTCCTGTCTAATGAGATGATGGGAAAATAGAGGGTTTTTTACAGGGGCGAGGTAGGAATCTTTGGTGGAGGATTCAGATCATATTGTTGCAGGAGGTGAATGTAGAAAGGGTGAAATACAAACACATTAGAGCATCAAACCAAGGATGAATTCTAAAGTGATGTTTTAAGCTGAGAACATTGATAACTTGGAAAAACTAAAACAAAGCACCATTAAGATGAATTCTGAATCAAACATCTAGTTTTTCCAAGCAAGAAGATACAAATTAAAGGAATGTAAACACATAAGATAACTTACAAATCAAAGGAGAAAAAAACCACCAAAATTTTGACACAAGAATCCCTGCGAATCACCTGCTATTCCATTCATTCACTTGGAAACAATTACAATGCACAAAATTGTTTCCTCTATAATCTGACCAACCCTTTTCACATTTAAATTATAAAAATATATAGAAAATATTGTCCCCCAGGATCAGGAGGTCGAATTCAACAACCTGGCCAAAAATAGAAACAATTTTCTCATAGTTTTGAACTCTCTGCCATGAAAAAAGGGTTGGACTGTTGAAAATAGGGGTTAACTTAGACACTTGTATATCCCAAAATATGATAGTTGTGCAAAAACTGAAAGAGTTTATTGTATATGAGTTTGTACTTATTAACAAACTCTCTCGGTTTTTCCAAATTCATCTCCATATTTCCAAAACATCTACTAAAAAATCATGACAAAAACAGGAAAAATGTAATCCTGAAAAATAGTGCTTAGAGATGGATTCTATTCTCTCAATTCCTGATACTTGTCAAAAACATGAGAGAGGTTATTGAGTTTCAACCCATTTTGGAGAAAATCCTCTCTCGTTTTTTCAAAATGATCCCTGGTTTTCTCGAAATCGTCCTTGGAAGACATGTGGTCAAACTGTGTGAAAAGTGGTTTTTGAAGGGGGAAAAGTGGATTTTGGACCCCCATAGGGTGGTAAGTGGTATTAGGGGGGGTCCGAAATCACATGGTGATGACATGTGGCAAGAGGTGGTTTTACTTTCTGGACCCTTGGTTGAGTGACATAAGGGGGAAGGGGGGTCCAGAATATGAGGAGTGGGTTTAAACTTAGGATAATTTTTAGTTTTATTTTATTTTTTATTTTTATATATTATATTTTGTTTTAGTTTTAGTTTTATATTGTTTTAATTTTTGTATTTTGTTATTTTGTTTTATATGTATTTTTATATGCTTTGATTTTTTAAATTGTTTTATATTTTTATGGTTTTTTTTTAATTATTTAATTAATTGTTGTTAATTAGTTACAAACATAGGTGTTAATTAATTATTGTTAATCAGTTACAAACATAGGTGTTAATTAATTATTAATTAATTTATTATTAACAACTCTAACCTAGTTTTACTAATCTAACTACACTTAATATTATTACTAACCTAATTAAATTAACTCTACTATGCTAATTAATATTAAAAATGCCACTAACCATTTATTATTAACCTATTGTTTTTTAGCCTAAGCTTGTTTATTCATGCAGGGACAAAATTGGCAGAGGGGTGAAGAAATGGAGGGTGAGGGAATGAAGGGTGCAACAGGGTGATGAAGGATCAGGCGAAATGGATGGAGGGAGAAGCGAAATCAACTGAGCCTAGCAAGACATGTGTCTTCATCACGAGAGAAATGCCAAATAGATAGTTGAAGAATCAAATCACCTTGATTATAGGACCCTAAAAGGGAGAACTCCCCCTGAGGAAAATAGGTGGCGTATTAATGGAAAATATCCCCAGGATGTAGATATCACTTCGTGAACCTCTTCTCCAGCATGTGGAAAACACAATCATTTATGAGCTCCTGCACGATCGAAAGGTGGTAGCCAAAGGGACAATAATCATGGTCATCTCTCTAACCATACTGTCACCCGACGACATGATCCCTCCACTGGCAGAAAAATACAACATTTAAAGCAGTGTTCTCCTCTCAAGACCCAAGGAGTAGTAAGCCACGTGCCATCCAAGGAGTGTTCTCGATAGTTAAGCCAAGCAGACGAGGAAAAAATCCAAGTGGACTCATCCAACTTCATCTATACTCTAGTTAGCACCCAGTGACAAGACCCTAGCATCGGTGCCTTGCATCAGTAGTTAATGCAGGGGTTCCCTCCCGAGGTAGATGAGGTCAACAGACATGGGATCTCCCACGCATCCTCAGATCAGGGTGGGATTTAGAGGCACAACCAACAAGGACACGGGGATGTAGCTCTAAATGAGATTTATGAATTGTCCTCTCATCGCCTAGACTCATTCCCGCCTCCATGATATCCCCCTCTATGATGAGATATACATACCAAATGCAGAACAAGACCTTTAACCACTTATTGATGCCTTCTCTTCAACTCAAGAATTTGGTTTCGGACTTCATTTCCCCCTCCTCTGATAACGAGTGACCCTCTTTAACCCATCTCTCCACCTTGTATCACCTTTCCTCATGTGCCCTTGTCCATGACACTATGGATCCAAGGCATGGCTATCCTCTTAGCTACAGACGTGGATCCATAAACCCTAGGGATTCCTCCTTGAGGCATCAAGAAGAGGGTTTTCTTGACTCAAGAGTTCAACAAGAGGCCTACAATGTAGCCACAAATTATTAATCAAATACTCCTCATCGTTTCCAGAGAGCTATGGAGGAAGTGGAAGACACCATCAGTTTAGAGAGGGAAATGACTACCGACTATGAATTAGTTGAGACCGCTATTCATTGGGTCCCATATGTTGTCCATACAAGAGGTCGTGACACTCGTTATTGGAGGACTATTGAATTATACTGGCACAGACTCCATCGCATGCCTCAATACATTATCCTTGAGGCCCTTCCAAGTGAACCTCTCTCTGATATGCCTCTAAGTTTTAAATTACCCCTGGTGCCCTACCAAAGGTGTATCATGGATAGCTCTCATGATTTTCTCCTTCAGTGTATATTCTGGTACTAAGTATATGCAATCTCTGTAGTAGATGATGTCATCCACCACTTTGTACTTGTCATCCTGGACACTTCGATCCATCAAATCACAAGAAAATTTGTTCTTGGAATACTCCACCAAGAGATGATATTTCCAATCAACTGAAATCTCTGCAAGCGAACATATCTCTAGTTTCCTGGGGAGAGAATCAACAACTACATTTTTCTTTCCTTGTACATACTCAATGTCAAAGTCACATGCCTGTGATTTTCTAATCCACTTCTATTTCCTTTCATTCAAGTCCTTTTTCCCTAAGAAGTGTCTCAAGTTGTTGTGGTCAGTATTAACCAAAAAATTTCCACGTACCAGGTACTATCTAAACTTCACCAAGGCATGCACGATGGAGATCATTTCCTTGTCATAGATGGAGTAGAGTCTCTCCAACACTATGATATTTCTAGTCTCGTATGCTATCGGTTGCCTCTGTTGCATCAAAATTTCTCCTATCCCCTCACCCGATGCACCACACTCAAGAAAAAAGGGCTGAGTGAAATCATGAAGTGTTAAAACTGGGCAAGTTCCCATCATTTCCTTCATTCTATCAAATTTCCTTTAATCCTCCTCTGTCCACCTTAACACTGCTTTCTTCATGAGATCTGTGAGTGGTGCAACCAATTGTGAAAACCCCTTCACAAACCACCTATAGTAGTTGCAAGTCCCAAGGAAACCATACAAGTGTGTAGGATTTTTGGGCGGTGTCCAATCCATTATAGCATGTATCTTCTCCCTATGCACTTGTACTGCCTAAGAACTAACCATGTGACCCAAGTATAGGATTTTTGGCATGCCAAACTTACACTTTGACTCCTTGTCATATAGTGAATGTTCCTCCATGATGCTCAGGATTTCATCCAAATTCCCCAAGTGTTCCTCCCATGTCCCATTATATCTCAAAAGATCATCAAAGAATACCATCAAAAAATTCCTCAGCTACATTTTGAATATGTGGTTCATGCAAGACTGAAAGGTGGTTGGTGCTTTGGTTAGACCAAATGGTATGACCAGAAAGTCATAATTCCCATAATGGCATATGAAATGTTTTTTGGGAATATCATTCTCTCTAACTCTGATCTAGTGGTATCTCAATCGAAGATCAATCTTCAAAAAATAAATTTCCTTGTGCAACTCATCCAGAAACTCGTCGATCCTAAGTATAGGGTACTTGTCCTTGATCATATTCTTATTCAACACCATATAGTCAATGCAAATCCGCATTGTGTCATCCTTCTTCTTCACCAACACTAGAGAAGAAGTGAATGGACTAGAACTCGACTTGATATGTCCCATCTCCAGCAGCTCCTTAATGGCCTTGTCAATCTCATCCTTGAATTTCTTCGAATGCCTCTAGGGGTGGTGATAACATGTTTTTCTCCATCTTCCAATTCAATCATATTCTCTAATCCTCTGTCGGGCGATCTACCTAGAGGTATCTGTCAAAAAACACAGTCATTTTTTCTCAGCAGTTTCTAGATTTCTATATGATATTGATAGTTATTTTCAGAAGGTTTCTTAGTAGTGATCAAACACTCTACTGCATAAGTGAAATACTCATTTTTGAATATACCCTCCATTCATTTGGATGAGATGATCCTAAGAGCATAATTTGACATGCCCCTCAAAACCCCCTTCCTACCATTTGCTGCTTTGAACCGCATCTCCATGGCTTGGTAGTAAAAAAAATGTTTTCCTAAGGAAACAAGACATTGGAGCCCCGATATGATATTGGTTTCTTAAGGATCAACCACATAGAAATAATTGGTCACTGTGTAGTTTCCCAATTCTATGCATAACTATGGGATCTTCTGTGTGCAGGACATAATGTGCCCACCAGTTACCGCTACATCAAACCCATCAAAGTCTACCATAAGAATGCCCCTCTTAGCCACCAAGGCTTAGTTGATGAAGTTGTGGGTTTCCCCACCATCAATCAGTATTGTGACTTACTGACCCTGAAGTACACCACAAATCCTAAAGTTGTGAAATCTGGGGACACTCAATAGAGTGGCAATAGGAAATAGCTCCACTCTTGACCTCCTCATGTGGTTGCTCATCAATTTATATGTCTTACTCGTCATCCTGTGCATGCTCTGCTTCCCCCTCCTCCTCATTGTCTGAGATTACCTCTATAGAATGCGCCTTACCCTTGACTATACACCTTTGTCCAGGTTCCCAAGGGTACTTGCATGTGAAGCAAAGATTCTTTATTCTCAACTCATTACGAGTTGCCTCATCCAACTTCTCCTTACCAATTCTCTCTTTCTGAAAAGGTTTCTTATATTTATTTTTCTAGGTTATGAAAGGTTTGGAGAATTTTTTTATCTTCAGGACTACATCCTCCATGTCCCGTGTCCTGATAATGGCATCCTATACAGTCTCAAGTTTGAATTATTTTACTCAACCATGTAGTGGATTAGATAAACCCTCAGTGAACAACATCACTAATCTCTCCTCAGATATATTTGTCACTATGACTGCAAGCCTATGAAACCGAATAACATAGGCATCCCATGTCCCAACCTATTTGATTTGTGCCAACACCCTAAAATGTATCTCCAAATCTTTCTATCAAACCTCTCTATCAAATTCTATGTGAATTCTAAGTAAGAGGTGATGTCGACATGTCCCAGAGTGACCAACCCATGATACCACCACTCATGGGCCTACCCATCTAAGGGAAAAGTAGCAAATTTAATCGCTTATGCATCCGATATTATGTTAAGCTGGAAGTATGGGTCCAACTTATGAACCCATGCTTTAGATGTGCATTTGTTCGAACCATCAAAGGAGGGGATGGTGAGATTCTCAATCTTCCTCATGAGATCAATGTTTTGTTGACCCCTATTGACCTTCCTCATTCTATTCATGTACTTGATATTGCAGTATTCTTGTAGTGACATAGCCGCCTAAAAATCCTCACCAAGATCTTGGTATTCCCTCCAATAATCATCAAAGGTCTCACCTTGTCCTTTCTTCCCTTGATTCCTTGTTTGTTGGTTCCCCACGAACTGAGGAATAAGAGTCCTGGGAACTATTCTACCTATGGTTCTAGTTCCAACTTGTGCGGGGCTGTGATTTTTGTTTCCCTCTACATAATTTCCATTGTTCCCATTGGGACCCCGTGCACCATTGTGTCCCCTATTGTGTCCATTAGTGCTTCCATTACCATTGTTTCCCCCATGGTTTTGGTTTTCCTGGTTACTAGAAATTAATTGTGTCAAGAGTTGTTCCAACTGTTTCTACCCAGTGGCTAATCCCTCTAGGATTTTCAAATCCCTTTCCTCATTGCTATCCCCATGACTTATTCTTGTTCTGCCTCTAGTTGATTCTCTTCTATTTCTTCTTCTTGGTTAAAAATTCTTTATGCCCCTCACTACCTCCTATTTTTTTAGGTGATATAACCTTCTTTGTCTCCTTGCCTCATGAATCAATAAAACCCCTCAGGATGGTAGGATTGAGGCTCTAATACCACTGTAATGTTCCTTTCTAAGAATTTTAACTTTTTTGTTCAGTGTATGATGTGGACATTTGGTCAAATAGTTTGTATGTAATTCTCTCTAACCCACATGTAAAAATTCTAGTGCTAATTAACAATACATAAAGAAAGTGAACAAAACATAAACTCACAACTTATTACTCCAAAATTATGTAGAAGCAGTAGAATGTGTCATCTCATAAATATTCAAAAAGCAACATAAATGAAGACAAATTTGAACTGTTAATTAACAATCGGTCTTACTATAAATTAGAGAATTGTGAAGCAAACATTTAGATGATATACATGCTTGTAGAATGAATTTGGTGCAGTTGTTGGCAAGGTAATGGATCAACACTTGGTAATATTGAACTCGTCCCTAGTCTGGAGGTAAATCATCCAACAATATATTTCAACCTTCAACAAAACACTTGGCCACAATAGATAATAATGCGACCTAGCAAGGGAACTCGCCTCTCACAAATAATGATTAATGGCACTCCAAGGACTCAGCGCACCAATGTTAGTGCCTTCACCCACACACAAAAAATGGCCAACACAATGAGAAACTCAGCCCAATGAATAAACACGACTCAACAATGTAGTAACTCAGCCTAGATCTGAGTTTGGTCGTCCAACAAAGGGAAATATTCCCAACAAAGGATTGTCCCTCATCCAACACACAAATCGACCCCAATAAAACAATATTCGACCTCTAACTCAAGGAAAATAACCTCTCCAACTCCGCTCGACCTCCTCAAGCACAAATCGCCTCACACACTAAAAAACTCAGCCTCTATTGCTAAAAATCATCTGTGACAATGAAGTCTTAGCCACAACAAGAAACTTTGCTACCAAAATAATAAATAATCGACCACATTGAATCACAATGAATAAATTTGTATGATTTCCTCCCTTTGACCAGCTAGGGTGGATGGTCTCACCACCGAAACCAATCTTCCAAACACTCTAGGGTTTGTGTCCCAATAGCCAAAGCCACAAAGATCTCTCTCAATTTCATTTTAGAAAATAAAAATATGCATAATGAGAGACCGTGCCCTCATTCCCCTTTTATTCTTCTGTTGACCATTTTTTGACCCTTTTACCCTTTTAATAAATTAAAGTGACTTTTCATTAACTCAATAGTCACTTAGGGTCCTTTTTATTAATTACACAATGTCACTTTTTAAAAAGTTAATTTTCCGCCTTGTGACAATAAATAATTAATTAATTCCATTTTCCACTCACTATAGCCTACGAGAATAACTTAGGATACTCCATCAATATCCTAGAGAGATCATTTGGAAATGGACATTACATAAATTTAAATATGGGAGGGACTTCATCCAACCCTATTAGGTGTGCCACCAAGACAGGAAATAAAAGAACACAGGTAGAGGGATAGGTCGCGAGGGAAGTAGAAAATAAAGAAACCCATCAAGAGTGTTGTTGCACAATTTGTAATTTGGGAAAATCCCAACCCAAGAAACAAATGTGACACAACTGAGGACACCTATCACTATCACCTCAATAGATATCCCCCTCATTTTAGTGATGGACGGGTCCAACACAGGGGAGGCTTCTCGGGTGACCCTAGGGGGATTTCAAGGGGAGAGGACAAGGGTTGAAAGAACCATCCCTATAGGTTGCAACTAGAGGGTCTTGAGGCTTGATGGAGGATGAGTATGAGTCAAGGAAAAGGTTGTCATTGTTGTGTACCTACAAAACAATGTTAGACAAGCCAAACCAAGACAATATGTGATAATATAAGCCCCAAGACAAGAGGGGAATTAGAAAGAAACCTTGTTGTCCCAAAATTACAACAGTAATAAGCAATGATAAATTTATAACAAATGTGAATTACATCATCTAATCAATGTATAATATTGGATAAAATAGCATTAAATCAAAGATAGTATTCAAATGCTTAAAACAACGAATTAGATGACAAAGGAGGGTTGTAAAAGAGTGTTATCTGCAGAGAATTATGACAACCCTATGGTTGTATCAAGCTCTTGCTACAAAAACAAATTTTAACCAACAAAATCAGAAAGCAAGCCACCCAATAAATATATGTTGAGTAGATCAAATTTCATTGCTTACATGCAAATGTCAGCGATCAAAAGTAAAGAAAACTTGCAATGCTAATGGTTTTAGATTAATGTCTATTACAACAAACTAACCACATGGTAAATCAAGACACCCTTGGAGGAGAAAAGAGCCAACAACATGTAAAATTTGAATCCAACTTGTACCATTCCAAAAGCTCAACTTTCACATTTACCAATGCAACAATTAACGATCTCCAATGCAAAGTAGTAGTTCCTTGTTATTGGGTGAATGGAGTGTCTTCCTTGGAAGTAAAGTTAAACAAAGAGGAAGAAGAAATCTTTGTTGAGAGTTAAGCCCTTATAAAACCCAACAACACTCCTTCCAAATTGTCTAGCTTGAAATTCAAGATGAACTAGGGTTTAAAGTTTCTCTAGGAGCATAAACTCTCATACTCCCTAGAGAAATAAACCCTAGTTAAGCCTTGCAACAAGGGTGTGTTACCCCCTATCCTAGGGGTAACTAAGTAGATCATGTCTCGAGGCCCACAGGTTGTAGACATGAAGTGCCAAGAGTCAGATGGACATAACATAGCTTTGGAGGGGCCCTTCTTTTAATTGATGCATCCTACACATCGCCAGCAGCAACATCCACCACATCGGCCTAGTCCCAGAAGGAAGTGGGTCTTTCTTCATGAGGTAAGGAGTCTAGGTATCATGGTATGTATCACTTTGATATTTAAAGAATTTGAACATGTTGCAATGAATATTTCTTGATTTCAAAATGTTTGCTTGGAATTTATGCTCTTTTCCTTGTTTAAACATAGGGGGGTGTCATTGTGTCCTAGTAAGTTGGTTTCCATCAAGAATAAGTTGTTATTGGGTGGTTCCTTGAAAATTCATCATCCATTCCATACAATATTTATCATGTTCCATACTTTTTCCTTCCATCTCCCTAGCCTTTTGGGATCTTTGGGTGTATTGACCCAAGAAGGGATTGTACCTTTCCTCGTGGGAAGAAGGGGATGAAGGCCCATAGAGAAAAAATAGCTGGCAAAAGATAAAACCAAATCATAAAACCTTTTAGATGCTTCACCCAGGGATCCCCGAGAAAGAAATGAAATGATTCTCTGTAAGAAATGGGGGACCCACAAAATGAATGATGATGAATACTCAAGGTATTAGTTGGGGGATAGGAGGTCTCATCATGATATGGCCTATCATGATCATAAGTATTCATCAGTATGACATGTCCATCATCTGGTCACC
Organism: Picea glauca; assembly: GCA_000966675.3. Classification (NCBI taxonomy): domain Eukaryota; kingdom Viridiplantae; phylum Streptophyta; class Pinopsida; order Pinales; family Pinaceae; genus Picea; species Picea glauca. The sequence goes on along the minus strand of JZKD02S1674411.1, from coordinate 139,069 downwards.
AAGCCAGGGTAGTGGCTCTTAGTTGCATGATTGAGGTAAAGGGGGTCTCATCATGAGCCAACCTTCTCATTTCCACGAGGTATTTATGAATGAAACTGTCGTATCTGGACACCAAGCCAAGACAATGGCCTCCAACCAATTCCTTGAAACATGAAAGAAACATGAAAGAAAGAGCTAATTAGAATAATGGAAAACGAATGGGCTTGGAAAAATTACATTGCGGACAAAGGGAAACTGACCCTCTACAAAGACATCCATAGGTAAGACAATACAAACCCTTGTATGTCATGAACTCCATGCCCAAGAGTTTACCCTACATCATATCACATGCACACATGACTGGGATTGGGGATTGGTTCCACCTAGGAAACACCCCAAACCTAGGGGTTATTGACCTAATAGGACATCTTGAGATGCTCTCCAAACCTAAATTTGACAAGTTGTATAACGTCTTTGAGCATGTGTTTGGGTTAGGGGGGGTTGAAGATTTAATGGTGGTTGGAGATCAGGGATGATTTTAAGGATGTAAATTTATTTTTAAATGTAGAAATCTTGGCGAATATTATTAATCCTTAACATTCCAACTATAAAATGTTTGGCAATATTTTTGTAAAAATATTCAAATTTATAAGGATTTTATTTAGTTTGTATAAAATTTTGCCGATTTTTAAGGTAAAATAATTTTATCCTATAGAATTTGGGTGAATCATTTTTGGAATAGCGAATCTTTTTTTGGGAAAAACCATGGAAAATTAGCCCATTAGCGAAATTTAGCCCCTAAAATCATCCCTGTTGGAGATTCGAAGGTTGTGTTAGACTGGTTTGATGGGAAGTCACACTTGAACACTCTTATACTAAGGCATTGGAAGATGACGATTATGGCTCTCAAGCAACATTTCAGTTGGCTAAACTGTCTACATGTTCATAGACAATACAACTCTCTGACAGATTCACTTTCAAAAATAGCTCTGGAGTTGCAGCCTGGATGGCTATAGTTTGAGGAAGTTTTTAAGGATACTCTGGTCAACAATGGACACTTTTGTATTTTCTAAAACAATTCTATGGCCTATTGATATCCTTGTATATATGTTTTGAATTGAAACAACAACTCCTTCTTGTAAATTCGTGGATCTACTTATTTCAAAACTGTAAGGCTTATAAAATAGGCGAGGGCATTTTGTTAGATATCTTCAAAGTGTGTGTTTTGTAATACAACATTATGGTCGAAGTGCATATTAGGACTATGTATAAGACACATTTAAGACCTTTTTTGTAATGAAAAGTTTATTATTGAATAACATTGAAACTTCTTTTTCACAAGGAAAAAAAACTGTTTAAGTGTTATTTTATTTTATATTATCTCTTTAACTGTTTAAAAATAAATTTGATGTAATATTATCTCAAAGATAAAATATTGTTTAAATTACTGTTTTAATTTGTATTATGTCTTTAACTCGTTTTTGAGATATGTTTTATTTTCAAGTTATTTCTTTAATGAGATGAATTATTTTTAAGTTTTCTTTAAAATTAGTTTTAATATAATTTAAAAAAATATAAAAAAATAAAGTACAAGAAAGTAAAATTAGATTTAAAAATAAATTTGATGTAATATTATCTAAAAGCTAAAATATTATTAAAAATAAATTTAAAGCATTAAAATTAGATTTAAAGATAAATTTGATATAATATTATCTATAAGTTAAAATAATATTTTAGTTATAAAACATTCATTTTAAAAATATAATTAGATTTAAAAAAAAAATGATGTAATATTATCTAAAAGCTAAAATATTATTAAAATTAAATTAAAGTATTAAAATTAGATTTAAAAATAAATTTATATAATATTATCTAAAAGTTAAAATAATATTTTAGTTATAAAACATTCATTTAAAAAATATAATGAATTAAAAAATTATAGTGTTTCAAATTCAAAAAAATACTCATAAAATGTGACATAAATGACTTTACTCATTTATTACTTCATCAATTATAACTTTAGATTCAGTTAAATTCCTGGATTGAGGGGTCCCTTGTTCCACAAACAAGGGGTCTCATACACCAATTTGATGTGGCTTGATCGTGATTTTAAAAATAGATTATTATATTATTATTATTATTAATATATTAACATTAATATAAAGAAATTGATTATAAATATTATAAAAAATATATTAAATTTAAAAATCAAAATATATTAATTTTAATAAGTAATTAGATGATTTTAAAAATATAATAATAATAATTAATATTTACTAAAATAAGAATTGATCTATGCAAATAAATTCTAAAAATATTATTCTATATAAAAAAAAAATCCATCAATTTTAAAAATATACATATATATATATAGGCACAGTAAGATAATGTAACTTAGTTGTGGAATGTCCTGTTAAATGGTGTCTTCGTCTTCCTATAACAAAGATTGTTAATTTGTGCTCCAATGTCCTCTTCCATTGTGCTTTGCTCCTACTGATAGTTCCTGCTCCAATCCCCTTCCGGTCATCTCCTGATTTCTTCTCATAAAAACAACCTTAAAAGTATCGACTATGGGTGAAGGTATTGTGTTGTTAGGACAAAACAACTCCCATATTCAGAGATTAGTATTAACTTTAACTAGTAATCAATAAATACATTTGCACTTGCTAAAATATGAAGTTGAAGTTAATATTTAAAATACTCAATCAACAATTAAAAAAAATTACAAAACAATTTGACATAAAAAAATTTATTTATTTATTAAATAGAATAATTAATAATTTTATTTATTAAATGTGAAATACCAACATGTAATAATATTATTATTACTCAATAATCTAAAAGAATTAATAATCCTATTTATCAGTGCAAGATAATTTTATTTATTAGAGAATGACTTATTTTAAAAGATGAAACATTATTTCTAAAAGTTAAAGCCTTTGATCATTCGTGAGCATATTTATAAAAAGTTTAACTACCCTTCAAGCTTTTATTGGCAAGTTTTTTAAAAGCATTAAAATAGGCAAGATTTTTCAAAGCATTAAAATCTGATCAGATAAATAGAAATTCTATGTAGAATGTGGGGCTGTGTTACACTATTAAGGGTGTGAGTCAGAGAATTAATTGTGAATGATTACAATCAATAAGTTGATAAAGTTTGAGTGGGTATAATGATTAAGAACATATATTTTTTTCTAAAAAGTTACTAATTCAAATAAGAGATAGGGTATGTACATATTTTGTTAACCTTTAACCTTAAAATTAAATTATTATTATTATTATTATTAAAAAAATGCCCAACCTCAATCCATGACATTAACTAAATGATAATTATGTGAATATCCACTCTCAATCAACGAACTGATAGTGATAGTGGTGAATATCCACTCAGCTACGTGTATATGTTATTTAATAAATACTGTATATGATAATTCCATAAAGTTTAAACAAATAAATGAATATCGGAAAGGTATAGTTAGTATTTTAAGCTGCTGTTTATTTGATTCCCTTTGTATCTATATATGGACGGCAATGCCTGTCTTATCATAATTTGCATGGCGTTGTGACTGTATATACTATGTTTATGGAATGAATGGATGCTTCGCTAGAAGCACGAGTACGATGTTGGGGCGGCCATATTCTTTGGGGAGATTATTTGCATTTCATATTGTGTATTTTTTATATATAAAATTTTGAAGTGATAGATTTTGTAACTTTGTACTCACAACTTTACAAATTTACAGGTTAAAAAAAAATCTATCACTTCCATATTCCAAGTAGTATTTCAATAAATGCATAGATTTTTTTGTCGTACTCAAATTTAGATGCACCGCATGCCGTGCGTGTGTTTGTCTGGTTTGATCTTAATATAATACTTTACAAATTTACAGGTTTAAAAAAACATCTGTCACTTCCATATTCCAAATAGTATTTCAAAAAAATGCATAGATATTTTTTTTCCTACTCAAATTTAGATGCACCCCACACGCAGGGCGTGCGTTTGTCTGCTTTGATCTTAATACAATACAGCCTTTCATTTCTCACTCGATAAATAAATCACTGCTCTGACATTTGTTGGAAAAATGTCTTTATATTTAACTTTATATCGGGGGATCAAATAAAGTCGACGTGCTCCACTCGCATAACCGGGATGTGATGCTAATTTTGTATTTGTCTAATGGTATTCACTCCAATCAGATTGAGGCAGTACAGTCTAGCCCAAACCATAACGATACTGACGACATATGAAATCAATCAATGACAATACTGTGAAATAGAATGCGAAGTGCATGGATATAAAACCACAACAATATAGACAAAATATCAAAATATACTCTTCATGGATGCGACACAACAATTTATTCAGTGTGTAGTGAATTATGTCGGGCTGGCATCTCATAACAATAACGACTGTCTTTATGAACCAAAGGACCAACCACGGATCCTCGTACTGGAAGTTAATTATTCCCAAACACATGGGTACCTAAGAGTTGTAACAGTGAGTCTAGTAGGTTTCCCTTTAGAGACATGGTTGGTTCATTGCAACTCCTTAATGAACTTCCCTTGAATGTACACAATACCTCAAGTTTCTATGTCTACCACACCTCCCAAATTTCAGAACCAAAAGGAAGCACTCATAGAACATTCAACTAACACACAAGCCACTCGTGTTAAGAACTCATTAAAACATTCATTGACATATATCAAACAAGTTATCCCATCATAAGCGACACTTCGAAACTCATTAAAACATGCATTGACATACATCAAACAAGTTATCCCATCATAAGAGACACATGGAAAAGGGATATACATGAATATCCATACAATGATATTCTCTTTACATGTTATATACATAGATACAAGTACATATCATCTACATGCTCCAACTCATGGAGACTCCAAGGTCGATCTTTTATACATTGTCTAGTTACCATAACAATATTTCTCATAACAATATTTCTCCTAAGTACAAGGAAAAAAATAAGTTCTATATCTTTAAGGACCAATGCATAGGATTTACAAATACCATCCTAGACTTGTTACAAATACTAAGTGTGATTCACATTTCCATATGGTCTTTCTTTTATTAGATACAAACTTTACATTCCATTGTCATCCAATCTCCACTACTTCCATTGTAACTATCCTCATCATATTTTGGATCCAAACTCCAAAAAATAACTTTTAAGCATTGTCATTTCGAACCACATACCATCTTGAAACCAACCATACTTTGGGTTGAACACTAGTACCACATGGACTGACTAGGAACTTGTTGTACTCTAGGTCCTTACATCAATCTGACTATAAAAACGAAGCAATCAACCACCCCATGGACATATTTCCATATATTAAGACACCTAAGTAACCAACCATGGTGCTTTTTAGTGCTCTAGGAAATAGTATAGATATGGGATGTATGTGTAGCAATCCTACACATTATACATTTTCCATTGTGTGGTATTTTGGGACCATATTCATCAAAGAACCTCTCATAAAGGAAAAACTATGGGAGAAAAAACATGTAGCTATAATTTTCCTTTTCACTACAACAAACCTCATTAGGTAGAGTCGAGAATCACTATTACATTATAAACATTGTCACATGGGGCTACAAAAATCAACAAGGGATAATGACAAACATGACCAAAGACTTCTCCGTATTTGTTTCTAAATAGTCACGTACATACTTGGTGTCATACAGTGTCTTCATATCCAACATCCTTGTTCAATGTTCATCTTAGATATCATTACTTCACTAGTCATTTGTTAGAGTCTCGATTTATAACAAAACAAGTGGAGTCGCATATTGAGGTTGCAAGTCTAAATATGTGTTAATTTCAATGAATCTGAGACTTTAAATCACAAAGGAAGAATCTCAATATTGCCAAGACTTCAAATATATTTACACCACCAACATCACCAACATGTATAAGCAGTGGTTGCTCCAATAATCTAATTGTGCTCTTAATAGGTACACATACAACAATTATCAAATGCATGGGTTGATGCTTATCTTGAGGGAATTGATGTTCTCATGAGACCATTCATCTACACCATCTTAGTTTCTAAAGACTATCAACATGCTTCCATCTTTGTGAATCATCTCAAGAAGAAAATTTATATGTTGGTATCATGCATTATCCTTATACAATTCTCCAGTCTAGAATATATTTTGCAAGGTCACTAGGTCCACTCTCATGGTATCTCATCAATAGCCACACACATCATGTAAAAGATAATGATTATGTTCAACACAACTTTCACATGACCTCTTTTATATAGTAAAATTGAGTTCCATGCTCAATAAAGTACAATTGCAATGTCAGCTACACTTTATCTCCACTCGATCATTGGGGTCTTCCTCTCATGAAATCAAGTACCAAAGGCACCATGAACACCATTTTTAATGGTCATACATATTCTACTAAAACACGGATTTCTCACACAATTGACACAACAAAATGGGATGCAACATGCAAGAGTGGTTTTAGATTCCAAGAAATCCCTTTCCTTCCATCATCTACCAACGAATGCTATCCCCTAACAATTTGCTAAGAGACAGTGGACATGTTCTCTCAAATTTGTAGTGGATTCACCTTCATGCATAGGTAGCAAAAAAAAAATCAAAGGTGTCACATTCAATTAGCATGAACAATTATCATTAACAATAGCACAAAAATGATTAGGTCTTATTCATATATCTTGATCAAAGCCAATGTAGATCCTCCTTGGAGACCAAAATCTCATTCTTATGCCACAAGATAGGCCAAAGGTGCTTTTTTATTAATCCTACGGAGATTAGGGCCATTAAATACTAGGAGAAGCCATTGACAATTCACGAGGTAAGTAATTCCCTAAGGCTAATGAACTACTATTGAATATTTGTTGAGGGTTATTCAAGGATTTCAACACTGGTGAGAAATTTGTTGAAGAAAGACAAGTTGTGGAAGTGACCTAAATGGTGTCATTAAGCATTCTACAAGATAAATCACAAACATGTGATAGCACCTATGATGTTTGAAGTTCAAAGTTATGCTTCTGACTATGCCATAGGTGAAAGTTTGATACAAAAAGTTCATCTAATGGATTTGAAGAGTATGAAGTTGCAATATTATGAGTGTTGATACCCTATGCATAAGAAAGAGTTGATCACAATTGTGCATTTCCTACAAGTTTGAAGACATTAATTTCTAGGAAGATCCTTCATTATGAAGATCGACAACATGGAAACCAACTACTTTTCCACTTAACTAAAATTATCACCTAAGAAAATGCGGTGGCAAGACTTGTTAGCGGAGTTTGACATGACCATAGAGTATTAGTCAGGCAAGTTGAATGTCATTGTGGTTTCCTTAAGAAAAAAGACACAGTTGATAGTGAAGGATGAGGACGACAAACCCCTACAATGACCTATGGGAATTCAAGGGAAAATGATTGTAGACTTGCAATATAATATCAAGGAAAGGATAAGGAACAATCCAAATGCACTTGGCATTATCAAATAGATGGGGGATGGAAAAATGAGGATTTTTTGGCTAAAGCATGATTTCATGTATTATGATGATGAATAGATATATGTATTCAAGGTGGAAAACCTTCACAAGAAACTCTTGAAAAAGTGGCATGAATCATTGTGGGGTAGACTTCTAGGACAATGAAACGTTGTGGCATTTCTAGAGGTTTTCATTGGGATAGACAGGGCATTGAGGAATATGTTTGAACTGGTCTTGTTTTCCAACAAGACAAGGAATAGACCAAGTTACAAGTAAGACCATGGAAACCCTTTCCCATTCCAGTAAGATCATGGACCACTATTTTCATGAACTTCATCTCTCAACTTCCTAAAGCTTAAGGCTATAATGGGATAATGGTTGTAGTTGACCACTTGTCTAAGTATGTAACTTTCATTCCACAAAAAAGTGCCACAACTAAGGAAATTGTGAAGTTGTTCTTCAATCATATTGTTAAATATTGAGGACTTCCATTGAATGTTGTTAATTAGACAAGGATGAAAAGTTCATCACTTGATATTGGACAGAGCTAGTCAAATTTATTGGGACTAAGATATTGATGAGAAAGAGTTATCATCCATATATTGATGTGAAAATGGAGCACATCAGTGGCCTTTTGAATAATTACCTTAGCCACTCCATCTAAGAAAACCAATTTAACTAGTTGAACTTGTTAGAATTGGCCTAGTTTAGCTATAATCTATTAAAAAAAGTGGCTTCTGGGAATATCCTATTACCCTCTCAAGGGTAAAAACCTTTGGATACCCTCACAATGATGTCATGTAGCTACTTGCATGAGATGCCATGCATATTTTCGCCAGATTCAGATAGAGTCCTTCCTTTCTCCATTTAGACATGCTCTTGCTAGCTCAACCATGATGTAGCTTAGTTCAAATCATATGCTTAGATATCAAATACACTTTGATGGTCCAAGTTATTTCACATACCTTCCATGTGTAATACTTACCTAGACATGATTATATAACCTCCTGGCATGTCGTGAAGTTGTGATTACCTAACGACTCTTGATTAGCATTTCATAACATACAAAATTTAATTACTTGCATCGTATTACCTTGGGGAACATTTTTTCTGTTAGAATTCTATCTTTTCTTAAGACAACTCGTACTCCACAAAAGGTCTAAGAGGCGAAGAACAAAAACTTAAAAGCCATAAAAAATAAAACTTGAGCAATGCATCTCATTAAAAGGCCAACACCCCTAGTCCTTGTTTGTCTAAAGAAAATCTAAAGAATAGGGACTTGTTCAATAAAGTGAACATCTAAACAAAAAGGCTAAAGGTGTAGTAAAAACCAAGCAGAGGAAGGTAACCCAATGAAAATCTCCCTCTAGAAGGGTATTATAAAAAACACCTAGCGAAAATAAAGCTAGAAGCATAGAAAGTTAGAAAATATGACCTACGTGTGTCTAAGATTTTGAGGGTCATTGTCCTTCCCCTTTCATCACTAATTACATTAATTTCCTATATTTTACCTAAAAACTTAGGAAATGTGGATTTTTCTTAGGGATGGATTCATTTAAAATAGTTAATAATGTTCCACTAGGTGAGACTTAAGTAATTTTTAAAATCAATTAATTATTGATATGTTTTATTAAGGATAATCCCCCTTAAGCATTATTGTATTCCACCTTTGACTCTTTCTAAAGGGGAATATTATTTTATTATATGAGCACATTTTCGATGTATTATTTTATTATTTACCTTACTCGTGGTTTTGTTAAAGAAAGTGGTTTTTAGCTCATGGTATTGAGAAAGCACATGGTTTTATAAAGTTGTTCAAGAGGCTCTTGTTCACCTATAAAAGAGGATGCACTCCTCATTTCTACTCACTAGAGAATAAACAAAAAGACTTTCTCAACATTTTTTGGTGTAATTTTTTATCGATAATTTTTTCTTTCGTGCTTCAATCAATTATTAGCATATGAAGAATTATTGATGAGTTAGAGGTTTCTTAAGGAATGATCGTAAAAGGTATGGTTATGCCCTACATTGTTCCTTGTTTATGGTTATTTAAAAATTGTATGTTCTTAAAGATTAAGGTGTGGAACTCAGTCTTTTCACATAATTTTTAATTAATTTCTTTAGCGATCCCCTTTAGGCTTGATCCAGTCGTGATCATACCCTCCTTGGGAATTCTATCAAACCCTTTACCATAAGTAGAATTTTTTCCATTCTCATTTATTGGTGTGGGGAACTTCAACAACTTCAAAAAATAAAGGATCTTCACCAAGGCTTAAGAGCGACTCCATCACACAATGGTAGGAATGTTCTTTCAGTGAATTTTCCAATCAAACAAAAAACAAAATTCACCCATCATTTTTTCGCCAAAACCTCTAATCTTTCTGTATTTGTAGGTTATATCAACAACATATATGTAGTCTTAACTATCTTTATTGGCCTATCTAAATGATGAGGGGATTTATAAGAGAAAACATATATGTTACTAGTTATCTTTACTGGCATATCTAAATCTGGGCTAACTTTGTAGGGTTTTTCAAGGGTTCGAGCCAAATGGTATTTCATTTTGATTGCCTATATTCAAGTGATGTACTTGTTGTGCCAATAGTGCAAGGTTCACATGAGAACGATACGAGGTTTATCATTTATTTATGAGGGTTTTTGCAAAATATTCCTTTCCACGTTACCCAGTTGCAGCTCGACCTTCAAACTACCCAAAAGATCCAAGTTATGGCCTTTTCCATTGCTTTTATATCATTGTTCATCAAATCGTGAATAAAATGCAAGGAATAAAAGAGTTTTATGAGATCTGTTCAAAGCATCACTCCTCGATTTGCGCTCTTTATCTCTCACAACTGTGATATAAAACCCTAAACACTACCGACCTTATTTCTTTACGCATTTTCATAGTATCTAAGGTTTGACATCACTATTTTATTCGCTAGTCCGTTACCACGGTTTGCGAGGTGTTAACATATGATTTGCGAGTATTTTCGCGACAATGAACATTTGATGGTATATCTCCAATTTAATAAATGCCTTCTTAAATGTTTTTTATACTCTATAATTCGCACACTGTATTCGCACACACATTCATGCATATATGTTATATGGACTTGTGATATATTGTTACATTTATCTCTGGAGTTGTACATGATCATAAGTTTGGAAATCTAGATGATTATTAACGTATGGGTGATAAATAAATAATTATTCCTCATATCCGAATATGCACCCATGACTAAATTTTTTGCTCTCCTCACGGGATATACCCCTGTCAAATCTCCATCAAGACCACATGATGAAAATTGAGTTCCTTGGTTGCTTTTTCCTCATTTCTTTGGTTGGTTTCTTCACTTGGAATTATAGCTACCAATCCATCAATCATAAACCCAACAATAGTCTAAGAGTGTCTTAGTGTTTTCTTGGTGATCGTTAAAGGCTAGGCTTGTTAATGCAGGATTTGTACTTGCACAAAGCCCACCACAAAATCCTCAAATCTTGTGTAACTATAGAAGAAACTACCACTCTCACCTTAGTAGGATCTTTCCTTGTTTTAGTGATGGAGGCCCACCACAAGGGAGGCTTCCCTGGTGGCCTCAAGGGATCAAATATCAAGTTTAGTAGCCAAGCCTATCGCCCCATTGGTTGGTCTAGGTCTAGGAGGGAAAGAGAGGTTGTGATGTAGTTTGTGGTACATGGCTGGAACAAGAACACTTTGCAACATATATATAACAACTTCAAAGCTAAAGTATGTAATAATGACCTCTTTTAGACACTAGACAAGTTAGATTGTTATTGTTGTTGCAAATTGCAGTAGTAAACCAGTGTTATAACAACAATGAATAATTTGTAACAACAACAATAATTAGTGCTAAGAAATGTAGCAATTCAACATGAAAAGTAAGCATCAATCAAGCATAAGATTATCCAATTGTTAGGAGATATTTGTGAACAAGTTAGGCCACCTTTAGATGAGTTTATACAACAAATTAATGTAGTTTTAGATGGTTGTAGTAAACTTTTATAACAACAACAAATAATGTAGTGAGTTGGTTGTAGCAAACTTTTATAACAACAACAAATAATGTAGTGAGTTTTCTAGGGTTAGAGTTAGTAGGGTTAGTCAAACACTTGAGATATTTGGAAAAGAGGTTTCATCAATCACTTTCAGCACAAGAGTTGTTTTTGGATTAGTTCATTTACTATTCTAGGGCTATGGAGTCTCAAATGCATCCAAAATTGAAGGTTGATCTACTTAAAACCAAGGGGTAGAGTCTAAACCATAAGGTGCAAGCACATTTGGGTTTTAGGCTTTAGAAATTGAGGAGAAAGACGTCTAGGGTGCAAGCACTTTTGGGCCCTAGATATTGTTTCTCCCTTCTTGTAGCTTCAACTAGGTCAAAGATCAAATGTCTACGACTAAAATCCTAAAGTGTTAGCACTTTAGGGCTTTAGTTGGGTTCTAACCCTAGCAAGGATAATTCACAAATTTTGGACAAGTAAAACTTTGTGAGAAGAATAAGTACTTATGTTCCTCTCTTAGGGTTTCAACAAAACAAGTCTTCTTGCAACAAATAGAAATTTCACCATTTACATCAACAACATATCAAAAAAATGAAAAAAATTACTTACTTCATTCAAGAAACCAAGAGCATTTAACCCTTATTGCATAAATATCCATCCAAAATCAACAAACCATCCATAAGAGATCCATTCCAAGCATAATGAATGAGAGAGAAAGACCAATGACCCCAAAGGGGACGAAAATTTCAGAAGTAGTCCTCCAAATGCTAAGGAAAATATGATGATAAAATGAAAGTGAGCGCTAGCCTTTACATATGAGCTTAGGATAGTGCTTTGTCCACATAACAATGTCAATGTTTAATTAGAAGTGGGGTCAACCCCTCATTTAACCGTTACAAAATGTAATAATGAGCCACATGTGTGAGACGTCAATCCCTCTTGGGAAAGGAGGAGGCCTCAAAAGGCCATTTGGCATCAATCCAGAGTGAGGTGGGAACAAATGATGCTTCTCCTCCCTCAAATTCATGTCATCCATCATCAATAGCCCAAGTATCCACCAAACCCTAGCTGGGTCAAGCCCCAAAACATGACGTCATCACCAAAATAAGGCCAATGTCTAGGATCCAGGTGTTGTGTTCAGGCATGGGGGAGATACATCTCATTTCTACAAGGTATTTTATTGTTTTTTGTTGCAACGTCCCTGATCCTGGTGAAACATAAGCTCTGGGGTACTATGCCCAGCCTATCGGGCTTCCTGCCCATCTATGTGTCATCATGATTGAATCTACTCATACCAAGCCCATATGTCCATCGTCCAAGGTTCTAAGGATGTGAGAACTGATGTCTGAAGGTGGCGAGTCATTGGATGACCCACTACTCTCCATCACATGTGCCAAGGTCTTTCAATAAAGGCACAATTCCCTATGTACAAGGCTAGGACATCCCTCAAAGAACCATGTCAAGGCCATCCAAGAAAAAGAAAGGTATAAGATATGGTTAGCCAAGGTTCAAAAGGAAAATTAGTTCTTAAAGCATACAAAGTAAGTTGTAACTTAAGATATAATCCATGTAAACAATTCACCTCAGTCTCCCCTTTAAGCATCACACCAGGCCAGAACCCATGTGAGTTGGGAAGTTGTAATGTCCCTTCCTAAAAAATTTAATCTTTTTGTTTAGTTTCTGATGTGGACATTTCGTTAAACAGTTTGCATGTAATGCTCTTTTACCCACAAGTAACAATTATGGTGTTAATTAGAAATACATAAAGAAATTGCACTAAATACAAACTCACAACTTATTACTCCAAAATTATGTACCATCAGTACAATGTGTCATCTCATAAATATTCAAAAAGAAACATAAATGAAGATAGACTTGAACTGTTAATTAACAATTGAGCTGACTATAAATTAGAGAATTGTGCAGAAAACATTTAGATGATATACGGGGTTGTAGAATGACTTTGGTGCAGTTGTTGGCAAGGTCATGGATCAACAACTGGTAATATTGAACTTGTCCCCAATCTGGAGGTAAATCGACCAACAATATATCCCAGCCTTTAACAGAACACTTGGCCACAATAGATAATAGCGTGACCCATCAAGGAAACTCGCCTCCCACAACAAATGAATAATGGCACTCCAAGAACTTGGCCCACCAATGTTAGTGCCTACACCCACACACAAAAAATGCTCGGCACAATGAGAAACACAACCCAATGAATATAAACAATGTAGTAACTTGGCCCAGATTTGAGTTTGGTCAACCAACAAGGCAAATATACCAAACAAAGGATGGTCCCTCAGCCAACACACAAATAGACACCAATAAACCAATATTCAACCTCTAACTCAAGGAAAATAGCCTCCACGACTCTGCTCAACATCCTCAAGCACAAATTTCCCCACACACTGGCAAAACTCACTTTCTATTGGTAAAACTCAACCACCACAATGAAGTCTTAGCCACAACAAGAAACTCAACTACCAAAATAATAAATACTTGCCCACACTGAAGCTCAATGAAGAAATATGTATGATCTCCTCCCTTCGACCAACTAGGGTGGATGGTCTCACCACCAAAGCCAATCTTCCAAACTCTCTAGGGTTTTCATCCCAAGATCCAAAGCCACAAAGAGCTCTCTCAATTTCGTTTTAGAAAATAACAATATGCATAATACGAAAGGGTGCCCTTATTCCCCTTTAATTCTTTCGTTGACCCTTTTTAAACCCTTTTACCCTTTTAATAAGTTAAAGTGACTTTTCATCAACTCAATAGTCACTTAGGCACATTTTTATTAATTACTCAATGTCAATTTTTAAAAAGTTATCTTTCCACCTTGTGACATTAAATAATTAATTAGTTCTTTTTGTCCACTGACTATAGCCTACGAGGATCACTTAGGCTACTCTGTCAATCTCCTGAAGAGATCATTTGGAAAGGGACATTACATTCCTACCTTTCCGAGATTGTTTATCCTCAAGCAACTGCAAGATCAGATGTTGCAAGATCTGGTCACTCTCCCATGTGGCATCCTCTAATGGAAAATCTCTCTACCTGATGAGGTATTCTCGGATCAACTTGTTTCACAATTTCCTCTCCCAGACCTATAGTACCTCCTCATGAACCAACAAAAAATGCCCCCCTCATCCAATGGAGGTAACTCTGTTGAAGTAGTGACATGTTGTCCCAATGCCTTCTTGAGGCACAAAACATGAAACACATTGTGAATTTTACTCCCATCTTGTGACTCCAACTCATAGTCTATTTCACCAATCCTCTGAGCCACTCTGTAGGGGCCATAAAAGCAAGGCTTAATATTTTCAGCACCACTTTTCATCAGGGAAGACCATATTTATGGATGTAATCTCAAAAACACAAAGTCCCCCACTTCAAAAGTCCTCTCAACTATGTGCCTATATGCATAAGTCTTCTGTTGATTTTGTGCCCCATGTAAATTGTCCTTGAGAGCCTTGAGAATATCTTGGCTCTCCTGAATCCAATCCTTGGCTTTCAGAGTCCTATGATCCCCAAATTCCAAATCAATAAAGGAAGGAACATCATATCCATACAATGCTTGGAATGGTGTCATAATACCAATGGACATATGATAAGTGGTGTTATAACAGTCTTCCCCCAAATGAAACCACTTAATCCATGTCTTTTGTTGCTCGAACATGTAGTTACATTGATACCCCTCAAGCCACTTGTTCATGATCTCTGTCTGACCATCTGTCTGAGGGTGGTAACTAGTGTTGGGATTCAACTCTATGCCAGCCAATCTGAACAACTCTTGAAAAAATGCATTGAGGAACATGTTGTCCCTATCACTGAAAATATACTTTGACAACTTGTGGATTCTGAATATCTCCATGAAGAACAACTCTACTACCCGTGTTTCCTTGTACTTTATCAACCATGTGTGGAGTTTGAATATAAACTACCACATCTATGCAATATTTTCCTTGTACTTTAGGAAAACCTGTGATAAAATCCATGGAAATACTTTCCCATTTCTGCTCTGGAATGGGAAATGGTTGTGGTAATCCTGTAGGATGGGTCTGCTCTAAATTGTTCTGCTGACAAGTCACAGAATCCCTCACATGCCTCAATACATCATCCTTGAGGCCCTTCCAAGTGAACCTCTCTTTGATTTGCCTATAATTTTTAAAGTACCCCTGGTGCCCTGCCAAAGGTGTATTATGCATAGGTCTCATGATCTTCTCCTTTAGTGTAGAATCTAGGACTAAGTATATGTGGTGTTTGTAGTAGATGATGTCATCCACCACTTTGTACCTATCATCCCGGACACTGCGATCCATCAACTCACAAGCAAGTTTATTCTTGGAATACTCCACCAAGATATGATATTTCCAATCCGTTGAAATCTCTGCAAGAGAACATATCTCTGGTTTCCTATACAGAGCATCAACAACTACATTTTTATTTCCTTTTACATACTCAATGTCGAAGTCGTATGACTGGAATTTTCTAACCCACTTCTATTTCCTTTCATTCAAGTCCTTTTTCCCCAAGAAGTGTCTCAAGTTGTTGGGGTAAGTCTTAACCACAAATTTTCCATGTACCAGGTACTGTTTAAACTTCTCAAAGGCATGCACGATGGCCAGAATTTCCTAGTCGTAGATGGGGTAGATTCTCTCCGAATCTGTGATATTTCTAGTCTCGTATGCTATCAGATGCCTTTGTTGCATCAAAACTACTCCTATCCCCTCACTTGATGCATCACACTCAAGCACAAAATGCTGAGTGAAATCATGAAGTGCTAAAACTAGGCAAGTGTTCATCACTTCCTTCATTCTCTCAAATGTCTTATAAGACTCCTATGTCCATTTCTTTGTGATATCTTTGAGTGGTGAAGCCAATTGTGAAAATCCCTTCACAAACAACCTGTAGTTGTTGCAAATCCCAAGGAAACCACACAAGTGTGTAAGATTTTTGGGTGGTGACCAATCCAATATAGCTTGTATCTTCTCCATGTGCACTTGTACTCCCTGAGCACTAACCACGTGACCCAAGTATAAAATATTTGTCATGCCAAACTCACACTTTGACTCATTGGCATATACTGATTGTTCCTCCATGATGCTCAGGATTTCATCCAAACGCCCCAAATGTTCCTCCCATGTCATCTTATATATCAGAAGATCATCAAAGAATACCAACAAAACATTATTCAACTACGTTTTGAATATGTGGTTCATGCAATACTGAAAGGTGTCTGGTGCTTTGGTTAGCCCAAATGGCATGACCAGAAACTCATAATTCCCGTAATGACATCTAAAAGTTGTTTTGGCAATATCCTACTCTCTGACTCTGATCTGGTGGTATCCCGATCGAAGATCAATCTTAGAAAAATGCATTTCCTTGTGCAACTCATCCATAAGCTCATCAATCCTTGGTATAGAGTACATGTTCTTGATCATCTTCTTATTCAACGCCCTATAGTCAATGCACATCCTCATTGTGCCATCCTTCTTATTCACCAACACTACAAAAGAAGTGAATGGACTGGAACTCAACCTGATATGTCCCATCTCCAACATCTCCTTAATGGCCTTATCAATCTCATCCTTGAATTTCTTCGGATGCCTGTAGGAGTTGGTGATCATAGGTTTTTCTCCCTCTTCCAATTCAATTGTGTGCTCTAATCCTCTATCGGGTGGTCTCCCTAGAGATATTTGTCTAAATACTCGATCATGTTTTCTTAGTAGTGTTTGGATGTCTATATGATATTGATGGTTGTTGTCAGAAGGTTTATCAGTAGTGATCAAACACTCTACTGCATAAGTGACATTCTCATGTCTGAATATACCCTCCATTCGTTTGGCTGAGAAAATCCTAGGAGCATCATTTAACAAACCCCTCAAAACCACCTTCCTACCATTTGCTTCTTTGAACTCCAGCTTCATGGCTTGGTAGTCACAGAAATTTTTCCTAAGGAAACAAACCATTGGACCCCCAATATGATATTGGTGTATTGCAGCTCAACTACATAGAAATCATCGATCACTGTGTAGTTGCCCAATGTTACGCATAACTGTGGGATCTTCTTTGTGTAGGGCGTAATGTGCTCACCAGCTACCGCTACATCAAACCCCTCAAATTCCATCGTAAGAATGCCCCTCTTAGCCACCAAGGTTGAGTCGATGAAATTGTGAGTTTCCCCACCATCAATTAGTACTGTGACCTATTGACCCTGAACTACACCATAGATCCTGAAGGTATGAAATATGGGGACACTTAATAGAGTGGCAATAGCTCCACTCTTGACCTCCACATGTGGTTTCTCATCAGTTGATTTGTCCTACTCGTCGTCTTGCGCCTGTCAATGTTTCATCGAAACCTGCACAAAAGACCTAGCTAAAGCAAGTACAAACAAAGTTTATCAAGAAGGGACGAGAAATTCAATATGAAGAATGAGAAAATATATTCACGCTACTCCAATGAGCTAATCAATGATGATCATTGTGATCATTGTGATACAATGAATGAGTGGAATGCACTCATATATTTAAAAGAACATTCCATAATTAAGAAAAGCAATCAAACAGTTAGGTTTCCTTAGGAATGCATGTATTCATAATAGGAATGGTCTAAATAGAAAGTCTAAAATAGAACTAGTCAATTAACTCCCACTGAGCTAGTGTGTCAAAAATAGAAATTTCTCCAACACCCCCCTGAACATCACTATGGAGTAAAAATGAGTCTTGAAAACTAGGCCATATTAGGTACTCATGTACAATGCAACTAATGAAAACTGAATAAAAATGAGGAAAGAGGGAAAACCTCGTGGAAACAAACCCCCCCCTCAAAAGACAATGCATCAAAAGAAGAAAAGGCAGTTGCTAAGCAAATGTGTTCTTCACTCCAAGACGATCCTGCAAAGTATGAAACTTTTTCTCACTAAAATTCTTCGTGAAGATATAAAAATCTGTATGGATATGATGAAGCCCTTTGGAAACCTGTTTAGCCTTGTACCTCTTGATCTTGTGGACACATCTACACCTGAAAATATTCATTTTTGGTGGAAGTGGAACCAGATGCCAAGTCTGATTCTTTAGGAGTGAGTCATACTCCTTCTGCATGGTTTCTTACCATAGTGGATTTCCCACAACCTCATTGTAGGTCTATGGATCAGAATATTGAACCATATAGCAATGCATGGGAATCGTAGGTTCAAAAGTTGAAAGTACATGAGAATGATCCTCTTGTTGAGATCAATTCCTCCTCAAATCCAATGGATTCCTTGCAAGGATACATGTTCCCTAAAGTGTGAATTGTTCCCTCTTTGGCATCTGCTAAAGCTTCGACATTTCCTTCTTATCTGGTTGTACTACATGCTCATTTCCATGTACAAAATATGAGTATATGGAATCAACTATGATGTATGGAACTGATGGAAGTACAAGGGTATATGCATGTTGAACTGGAGGTGCATGCAAAGTACTCTCCTCGTGTGTAAGTAGAAAAGAGGAGTCATCGTCAACAAACTTAGTGAATTTATACAACCTTGATTTGTGATCCACCTCACCAATTGCAATAATGAAATTGTTATGCATGTCAAGTACAAAAACTAAATCTGATGTAAATTTAACATTTTTACCTTTCTAAGTGATTTGATAAACTAAGAGAAAATTCATAGAAAGCTTTGGAACATGTAAAACATTCTCAAAAATATCATTAGGGAGTTCCACTCTTCCCTCTGCTTCTACTGCTACTGCTACTGGAGTATCATCCTCCATGAGAATAGGGGGTCTTGAGCATGGACTTAGAGAAGTGAAAACTTCATCTTTCGCTTCCATATGATGTGACGTGCCAGAATCTATAATCCATGAATCAAATGAGGAATTAATTGCAACAAGAGCATGATGATTACCTTTCTTAGGAGTAGGATCTTCTTCATTCTGCTTCTTGACTCCTTCTGGAATGAAGTTTCCAAGGTTGTTTTGTTGAAGTAACTATGCCATAATATCGATTTGTTTCTCCATGCATGTGGATTATTCATGATTTGGTTTATTGAAGTAAGTGCATTGTTTTCCCTTCTTCTTATTCTTGGAATCTGAAGAGTATTTGGAACCTGAAGAATCGTTGAAGGGTTTGGAATATCCCTCCTTCTCGTTCTATTTCTCCTTTCCATTTTGTTTGGATTATCCTTTTCCATCATACATGGTGAGTGTATGTGCTTTGGAATCCTTGATTAGGCCCATCTAAATGAGTTTTTCCTGCTCATGTGTGAGAGAATCAATGAACTACTCCATGGTAGGCTTCCACTTTGTTCCTAAGAGATATCTGTCAGAATGGAAAGTGGAGACATAGACAACATATTCTGGTACTAGATTATACAAGATTATTAGAATAAGTTGGTCTACTTGTGTAGACTTATCAATACCACAAGATGCCAAGCTCAATATCAAAGATTTAAACTTGGTAAAGAAATCTTGTATATTATCAAAAAATTTAGGATCCAAGGTTACTCTACCTCAAGCATATGACCTCTCATCTCATCCTGCTTTCCATACAGACTTTCCAAGGTGGTCCAGATCACGTTTGGAGTATTTAATGAAACAACATGAAACCACAAATCAGATGAAATCAATTGAAGAAGAAGTCCTTTGTCCTCATCCTTTCGGTTCACCCATCTGGTCTTCACAACTGTTGATGTAGGTCATGTTTATGTCCCCATCATCAAGTTGTACAATCCTTTCCTTCTGAGTTGGAATTCATCCTTAGGATTCCATTCAAAATAATTGTATGGTATGAGGATTACCACCAAGTTTGACTGAAGAATTGGTGTTGTATCCATCTCTCCCACTGTTTCTGAGAAACCCTTAAATTTAGCCTCAATCTCCAAGTGAAAAAATTGAGAAATCACTACAAAAAAAGGGCACTTTAAGAGGTTGTTTCACATGGCCTTCATACACAGAGTAGCAGGCTCTTGATTTTCACACTCTGGTAGTGTACTGGGGTGCAACAAGTAGAATTCACTACACTTTCAAATTGTCGCACTTTTCGACTAAGAAAGGCTGTGACACTGTCTGTTAAACAGATTATGCTCACCGAAACTCTGATTTTCCTCTTCTTTGGCTTGTTTGGCTTGCTCCAAGCAGAGTATCTCTAATACCATGTCAATGTTTCATCGAAACCTGCACAGGAGACCTAGCTAAATAAAGTACAAACAAATCTTATCAAGAAAGTATGAGAGATTCAATATGGAAGAATGAGAAAATATATCCACACTACTACAATGGGCTAATCAATGATGATAATTGTGAGCATTGTGATACAATGAATGAGTGGAATGCACTCATATATAGGAAAGAACATTCCATAATTAAGAAAAGAAATCAAACAGTTAGATTTCCTTAGGAATGCATGTATGCATAATAGTGATGGTATAAATAGAAAGTCTAAAATAGAACTAGTCAGTTAACTCCCATTGAACTAGTGTGTCGAAAATATAAATTTCTCCAACAGTGACTGCTTTGCTTCCTCCTCCTCCTAAATGTATGAGAGTACCTCTATATAATGCGCCTTACCCTTACCCATACACCTGTGTCCAAGTTCCAAAGGGTCCTTGTAGGTGAAGCAAATATTCTTTCTTCTCAACTCAATATGAGTTGCCTCATCCAACTTCTCCTTATCAGTTCTCTCTTTATGAAAATGTTTCTTATCTTTATTTTTCTGGGGAATGAAAGGTTTGGAGAAATTTTTTGTTTTTGGGACTGCATCCTCCATGTCTCATGTCCTAATAATGGCATCATGTAAAGTCTCAGGTTTGAAGGATTTTACTCAACCATGCAGTGGCTCAGATAAACCCTCAGTGAACAATATCACCAATCGTTGCTCAGATATATCTGTCACTATGATTGCAAGCCTTTGAAACTCAATGGCGTAGGCATCTGGTGTCCCAACTTGTTTGAATTGTGACAACTCTCTAAAATGTATCTCTGGATCTTTTTGTCAAACCTCTTCATCAAATTTTGTGTGAATTCCAGGTAAGAGATGATGTCAACATGTCCTAGAGTGGCCAACCCATGATACCACCACTCATGGGCCTCCCCATCTAAGTGCAAAGTAGCAAATTTAATCGCTTATGCCTCTGACATTGTGTTAAAATGGGAGTATGGGTCCAAATTCTGAACCAGGATCTAGTTGTGCATTTGGTTGAACGATCAAAGGAGGGGATGGTGATCTTCTCTATCTTCCTCATGAGATCAATGTTTTGTTGACCCTTGTTGACCTCCCTTAGTCCATTCTTGTACTTGATATTACAGTAGTCTTGTAGTGACATAGCCGCCTGAAAATCCTCACCAAGAGCTTGGTATTCCCTCCAATATTCATCAAACATCTCACCATGTCCTTGTTTCCCTTGATTCCCTGTTTGTTGGTTCCCCACGAGCAAAGGAATAAGAGGCATGGGAACTATTCTACATATGGTTCTAGTGCCAATTTGTACAGGGATGTGATTGTTGTTTCCCTTTGATAGTTTCCATTGTTCCCAGTGGGACCCCCTGCACCATTGTTTCCCCCATTGTGTCTATTAGTGCCTCCATTACCATTTGTTTCCCCGTGGTTTTGGTTTGCATGGTTACTAGCAATTAATTACTTCAAGAGTTGTGTCTATTATCGCACAAGTTGTAGGTTGGGAAAAGCTCGACCCAACCACCAAATGATAACAACTAAGGGACACTATACCCAATGTCACCTCGATATAGGTCTCGTGCTTCAAGGGTGACTAGGTCACTCTAGGGAGGCGATCTCAGTGACCTTGGGGGGATTGAAGTGGATGGTTGGGAAGAAAAAGAAGTATCCCCCTAAAGGTCAGTGATGGAAGAGGAAAGTGGCTTTGATGAATCGTATCTAGGTGTTTTAAAGTTTCCAATTGTTTGGGTACTTGCAAAATTGTTTGTACATGCCCGAGACACAAAAAAATACACACTTGCATACAAAATGTTAGGTGGAAAAGAATGTTAATATTGTTGTCCCTAATCTGTAGATATCAAACAATATTAATTATTAGTAATAAAATGATAATAGAGGCTTCAATTAAAGCTACTACAAGTTCATATAAATATGCAATAGGTGAACCAACAATGACTAATATAGCTTGCACAAAGTAGTATGAAACTTGAGCAGTCAAACAAGGTTGTTATAAAACATTTATATAGAGAATTTCTCAGCCATATAATGTATTACAACAACAAAATTACCTAATGAAACTTGCCCAAAAGTTGACCAAAACGTGCGCTATAGAAAGTAGAATATGAGGGAAAAGTTTTAGCTTAATTCTAGGGTTAGTTTGTGAACTATTACGGTTAGAACAAATAGGGTTTCCGTAGCCTTGTGGATGTAGGGTCAGTTTGTTAATAGCAACAAGTTTTAGTAAGTGAGAGGGGACACCTCAATGAGGAAAGAGAGCCTAGGTCTCAAAGAAGAAAATCCAAGTGAGATCTCTTGAAAACCTTGACTTTTCACGTTTACCAAGGCAACAATTTATTTCTCCAATGCAACAAATGATGACTAGTTTCTTTGATGGTTGGGTTCATGGAGTCAAGAAAAGAATGAGCTAGAGGTACTACCTTCCTTTGGGCTGTAAATCCTCTTACTCCCCAAGGCAAGTATCCCTATCTAGGGTTTATACTAAGAGGGTGTATGCACTTATACTTCTCTTAGTAAACCCTTGCTAAATCAACAATACTTAAGAAAAAATATGATGGAGACTAAGGTGGGGGTGTATGGCCTTATACTTCCCACCTAGCTCTAACAAAATAACCTTGACTTTAAACACAAATGATAACACAAAGTAGATTCTCTTACCAATTCAAGGAAAGATGCTAAGATAAACCACCGCAATAGCAAGAGAAAATCCTTCCAAGGCTAGCACATACCTCCATCAACCAATAACCAAGAAAGATAGCCATACACGAGAGCACCAAAGAGATAAATAACAAAATATAGCGAAAATTTCAGTCCAAAGCCTCTCCAAATGGGAGAGTTATGTGTTAAAATAAGATTTCATGATCTTTATTTATACAAAATGTTTATCACATAGTTTGTCCACATATGATGCAGGAGCATCGCTAGCAAAGCACAAGCATGGAAAACAACTGGGCGCACTAACGCACATTTTGAAATATTTTGAATTTTAAAGATCAGTGTATTAATGTAATATCCGACAAAACTTTTTGAGTTACAAACATCTTTAATGATCAGAGGCTGAGCCGTCACATAAGATCGATGGGGAATGTATTTTGTTTTATGAATTGGGTCACAGTACAGATATGGAGCTTGCACTCTTATCTGTCTGAATCGATATTTATTGTAATAAATGTTAAGTATATAGGGGCTTCTGCAGTGCAAGATATTAGATATTATTTTTGGGATTAACTGCGTAGTGTAAGTCATTAATCTATGACCCATATTCATGAGTATTAGTCTCAACTGAC
>JZKD02S1674411.1:45146-65871 GCA_000966675.3 Picea glauca | reverse complement strand
AAGAACAAAACGTTGAGGTTTATGTGCTAAAACAACTCTTTCAAACTCTTTAAATTTGAAACCCTAACTAACCCTAGCGTCTAGACTAACCCTAAATGATGATGACGTCTTGCCTCATTTAAACTTGTGTTTGGACTAAAAGTTGCGGCTGACTCATCCCTTTGTAGCCATAGAGGAATTAAGCAATTTCATTGGTTAATTTAGAAAAACGTCCACCTCTTTGACTAGCTAACCTAACCCTAACCAACAACAATATAGGTGACGTCATACTTGTCAAAACCCTTGTTGGCCTTGAAACGTTTTGACATTGTCACCCTTTTTTGATAGGCTTTGAGTTGTTGATTATTTTCGTAAGCTTGTTTGCCAAAACGTTCCTCTCATTGTCTTCAAAAAATTGACCTAATACTAGGGCTGACGTCACCCTAAATCTGCAATAGTGACGCAACAACTATATTGGTGTATGAGCATATTTATTGCATTGTGATATAATAAAGATTGATTTCACACATTGAATGCAAGTATCTTTTGTATTTATTGAAGAAGTATTATAAGCCTTTGTCTTTATTAGCAATCATTGACTTCGTCAATAATTACATCTATTATTGCTCATATGTATTAAAGATAGTCATTAATGTTTTGAAGTACTAACCACTGCAACATTCTTTTATTTTTATTTGCCTTGTCTCGCAATCAGGTGCCATTCAGTGGAAGATCTTCTCCTTGACTATCTTTTTGGCAGTAATCTGTGAAGGGAAGGCTTACCTTAACCTTTGAAGCATTAAACCCTTGATCCTTCTCCTTCAGAACTCCAGATTACTAGGGACGTCTCCCTTGGGATTAGCCACCCAGAATAGAAAGAGCTCCCCATCGAGGTGACAGTGGGTGGGGAAGCCCCTGTTACGCCAGTTTGAGCCTTGACTTCAAGCTACCTAAACCTCTCCTACAAACTGTGCGATAACAATATACATACATCATCTTTTATCTAAAGAATCTGACTTGTCCAAACCATCTAGTAGGACACAAGAAAAGGGCTTTAAGGTTGAAATCTACTAAGTATGTCATTACTAGAGATGGATTAGGATGGAAGAATCTTGATAGGGTTATCCTTAGATGTGTGGATGACGTTGAGTCAAATAAACTAATGGATGAATTCCATGGGGGGGTTTGTGGACATTTTGCTGCTAAAACTACTACCCACAAAATACTTAGAGCAGGATATTATTGGCCCACAATATTTGCAGATGTGCATCAGTTTGTTCGAAAATGTGAGCCATGTTAGCTTTTCATAGGAAAATAAAAGTTAGCAGCTCTCCCTTTGCAACCAATTGTGGTTGAAGCACCTTTTCAGCAGTGGGGTTTGGACTTCATGAGGAAGTTTAATGATAATTCCAGTAATGGGTATTCATGGGTTATCACAGCAACATATTACTTTACCAAGTGGGTTGAAGCCATTCCTACCAAGTCAACAACTGAGAAGGTTGTGATGGATTTCCTAGAAGACAGAATTATAACCAGATTTGGGGTCCCATTAGAGATAGTGACAAATAATGCCAAGGCCTTTTGTTCAGCTGAGATGTCATATTTTTGTTTCAAGTATGGTATTATCTTATCACATGCATCAGATTACTATCCCCAAGGGAATGGTCAAGCAGAGTCAAGTAATAAAAACTTAATGACTATAGTTAAAAAGATAGTCGGTGAAAACAAGAAGTCTTGGGATAGTAAAATTAAACATGCATTATGCGTTGACAGAATAACAAAGAAAGCAGCAACTCGAAAGAGTCCTTTTGGGTTAGTGTATGTATTGGAAGCTAGGTTGTCAGTACACTTTAGACTTCCTACTTATGGGTCAGTTGAGGATTTTTTCACAGAGTAGGATGCAATTCAGAACAGGGTCAATCAGGTCATCGAGTTAGATGAAATCAGATGAAAGGCTTATGATTAGAACTGCAAACATCAGAGTAAAGTAAAGAAGTCTTTTGACAAGTCATCTAGGCAGAGGGATTTCATGATTGGGGATACAGTTTTGCTATCGGATAAAGGCAGGGAAAAGCCAAGGAAACATGGCAAATTTGACAGCTTGTGGTTGGGTCCATATTTGATCAGAGAGATAGCAGGGCCCAATTCTTTTCATCTCAGCCATTTGGATGGTGAGCCCATCAACATTCCAAGGAATGGGTAGCAACTCAAACTCTTTTTCAGATGATGAGCAACTTAGTGTCCAAAGGGGACACCCTTTGTAACGTATCTCTAACCCTTTTCCTTGTATTTCAATTTTTTATTATTTCATTCATTATGTTGATGTGTATTTAGAATTATTTATGTTTCATAGATTCATTTTGTGGTTATAAAGTTGTACTTTAGATATTCCATTATGTAGATGTTGTTTATAGCATTTATTCATTTGGTTATATGTGTATATGTATGCTTATGTTGGTTATTGGTGAGCACCTTTTGTAGATGTTGGATTCTCGTATGCTCTCTGTCCCATGTGAGAAGATCGAACACACGTCCCCATGTAGAGCCAGATGTTGACCGCCTATTCAACTAGGGGGTCAACTCCACATGCCATGAAGATATGCATCATTAGATGCAAATGTGTCAAAGACAGTTTGGTTCTACTGGGCAATTTATGCCTCCAGCATAGGTGTTTGCAAACGGAATTTCCGCACCCCTGCGTGGGTTAATAACGTAATAGGTCTGCATGGATCATGGTTAGGTTAGGTACCTTGGGATGTTTTCATTGGGAGAGTAACTTTCACCAAGGGTTTTTTATCCTTAGGAATTTAATTGGGCTTTTCATCTGTATTAATTTCCCTTGAATTTTTCTTTCACACCTGCAATAATTCCTCCAAAGTGGTGAAGGGCCTTGAAATGGTCTCATCCTCTGGTAGTTTAAGAATGATGTAAATAACCATGCAAGACATCATAGAAAGTTTTGCATAATTTCATCGAGTTTGGATAGGTTTTTTTAATTAATTAAATTTAATTAATTTTCCTAAAGTTGGGATTTTAATTATTTAATTAATTAATTGTTTTTTAGCAATTATTGTAAAAACTAGGCCTTTGGGGTTTTGATAGGGGTATTTATGCTCAAATAAAATGGAAAAGCACCCCCTACACCCTTGAGCGAAGTTTCATCTCAGTCAGACAAACTCAGCTAGGGATTTGTCCACCCGGAGTGTCAGTGAGTGAAAACAACAATTTTAATTGCTAAGTCAAAAACGTAGTTTTTGTAAATTTGAGTTAATGGGGTAATGTAATGGTGGAAAAGAGAAAGATAGGTCATTCCTAACCTACCCAACCCACACTCTAACCTTTACAAACCCCCTTACACAACCCACTCACTAAATACCCACGCCCCTAGGGGAATTTGCAACCTCCCCTCCCCCCCCTCACACATGAACCTTAGAAACATCATTTAATTGATGGGTGGGCCCCTCCCATGTGTAGTGCGCCCCTCCTAGACTACCACCTCACCTATGCTTGGTCCCACACCCTCCACCTCACGTCCACCTCACCTATCCATGCCAACACCCTAAGTGGTGCGGCCTTCTTCCTTGAGATCTTCATTATTGCTTGGGTTTTGACACATGGCTCTCATCCAAGAGGGTTCACTTTGTCTCTTGAGCTATAAAAGAGATTCTCCCCTCACTCATTTATTCACCATTCTTTGAGCTAGTGTTACTCTACTGAAATTTCGCCCCACTTCTCTTGCTCTTGCCATCTTGCATTCCATCACATTTTTCTCTTGAGAGTCTTGGAGCAACTTGTTGCTGCAACACTCTCCCATTGGATTGATAAAGCTTTGGAGGATTTTGAATAACCAAGAGTATTCTGGTTGCATTTTTTCGTATGAGGTGACATTGTGGTGTTTGAGTTTATTGTGTAGTGTTGAGTAGATCTTTAGTAAAGTAGTTTACTTGAGTAGATTAGCAAAGAGTGTTCTTGCTAGTTTATATATGTTGGATAGCTAGTTGCTTGAAGTATTTTAGATTGTTAGTTTATCCATACATATTATCTACTTCCATGATTCACGGTTTGTCTTGAGTTTTGCAGGTTTACCTCAAGGGATTGTTGGGAAAGCCTCAAGAAGGAGTCTTCCCTCAAAGCCTTCTCAAACTCATAGCTTTACTTAGTCCTATTTTCTACTTACATTCCATTTATATTTTAGTTTGATAACCATCTTAGATAGGTCATATAATTTCAATTTCATTTGGAGATTTTTATGTGAAAAAATTATGCATAAAAACATAAATTTTTCTTAACATTTTTGTGTTGTGCAGCATTTTCAGTAAGCATTTGCTTGTTTGTTTTTACAGATTCTTACCAAGAACAAGGGGATATGTTGCCCAAATTCACTCTCACAACACCCCCAAAGAGCCTCCACTAGTTGGGTAACGAATCTTTTCTTCTATCTATTCATTTCTAGCATTGTAGCAAGCCCCCAGGAAGTTCCTTTGAGGCTTGCATTCTCTTGTTGTATTTCAGCCATTGTATTTTTATTTTTGCAAGTTAGTTTATTGCATACACCTCGGAAGAGTGATTGGTTCAGCCAACCCCCCAATATCGTTGGCCTAGGACATAGATTCATTTCAGCGTTCTTTATTTCTTGCCCCACTTGTCATTAGGACAAGGTTGTGTGGCTAGTTTGTTCTAATAATCATTGTTTGGTTTTTCATTCCAACCCTCTTTAGCACAACATTGGTAGGCTTGCCTCCACCTTGTGCCATTGTGAGTGGTTTGCAATACATTTCAAGTTTTTATTAATTAAGTTGCCTACACTTTGGGAGAGACATCCCCATATTGTATGGCTAGGATAATAGTATGTTGATGGTTTATATTGCTTACATGTTTAAAATTTTCTAGAGATAAACATCACACATATACTCATCTTAGTTTAAGACTTTGAGGCATAGTTTCATTTACATGTTTTGAGTTTCATTACAATTTAGATAATAGTACATCTAAATGCAATGTATCTATGGCTAAGTAGTGATGTCTTAGATCAATCTATTCTTGGGCAAACATATCTCTCAAGCTTTCATTTTTTCATTTAAGTTTGCAAGGTACTCATGGACATGTGAATGGTGTAGGACTTGGTCTTCCTTTCAGCAAGTTTTTCAATCTTTAGCATCCTATTTTCATAAGATAACTTATATGGCTAAGTGATCAAATCTAAAGCAATCCTCTGTTATAGTTGGCAAGCTGGTCTTGTCTTTCATTTCACATCTTTCTTTCAAGTTTACATACATGGATGGTGAATGACATGGTTTAGAGAATGATCTTTACTTTCAGCTTTCATTTCATGCTTTATATGTGGATTTACATGCTTCAATTTCATATTTTACAACACACTTTCAACAACATTTAAGTTTCAGTTTTGGGCAGTTTTCACTATTTTTGGGCATCTAAAACTTATTTAAAACACTCACAAAACATCTTAAGACTTAGTCCTAAGTCATAACAATATATTAGACCAACTAGGACACCTAATTCCACCATCTTCACCATCTAAAACGAGAATTGAGGAGGGTAGCGGAAGGTGTAGGCCGGGGATGGTCTCACGGTGCAAAGGATCCGTCCTTTCCGTGAAAACTCAATTCTTAGGTCTGACTGTGACAGCTAGGGTGGGCCTTGTTGCCTTACTATCTTGAGCATCTAGCAGTGAGTTGGCAATAGGAGGAGGAGGATTTAGGTTTGACACTTATTTAGAAGGGTAATTAAAATTTGTAAATCTTTAAGCAACTCTTAACCACATAGTCTTCTAGGCAATCTTCTTTTGGGATATATCTTATGGTTGTTTAGAGTTTTAGGTTGCAAACACATGCATCTTTTATCTTTCATGCAAATGTGGTTAAATATCTAAGTGTTAAATCTTTCAAATTGTGTTGAGCATTTATATTTCAAGTATTTCATACGTTTCACTTATTGCTCTTTATGGTGTTATTCAACAAGAAATAGCGCATCCCATTTGGAGGCATCATCTTGTTGGATATTGAGTGCTTTAGTGGTTGCCATTGAAAAGCAGTCCAATTCTTATTAGAGCATGCTTGGCCTTATGTGAATGATCTTAACATTTTGAATATCTTTTAATTCTCACATCTTGAGGCACTTGTTAATCTTATTCATTTGTATCTTGTGTATCTTATCCATCTTGTTCATAATTGGTGTAATATCTTATACTCATTATTGTAAGTACTTGTAACATTGTTGTGGAATAGTTGTAACTTTGTAATATTTGTAATCTTTTGTAATTAAACTCCCTTAAACGTAGTCGACCCCTTGCCCAACCATTAGGCACTAGTCATAGTTGACTTAGGGAAGAGTTTTCTTAACATAAGTAGTCTTGCACTTTGCATTTGTTGCCTTAGCATCATAGGTTAGTTTTCCCCTAAACCTTTAACAATTAAAACCAACTCCTAGAACATAAACGTTAAATCACATCTAGTAACTAGGGTCTACCCCCCTTGGCTTCCCTAGGAGTAATCCTAGAAGGAAGAGGTTCCAGTCAAGGTGACAGTGTGGATTATGAACCTAGGCATTGTGCCTCCAAGGGCACACTAAGTGAGTTGGACTTTGCTCACGTTTGCAAGTGTGTATTAGGACGACAACATGGCCTATCACCACCAACTACAAGACCATGGATATGTCTTTCACAGAGGAGAGTGGAAGAAAGGTAGTCCTCAGAGGCATGACAGGGAACACAGCCAAGGTAGTTACAGCGAAGCGGATGGAGGCCATTTTCAGAACAGAGGAAATTGTGCATGCTGCTGAGTGCAAGATTTCGGCACGTGTGGATAAAAAGGGGAAGGTTCACTACGCACCAGAGATCAAGAGGATCATTGACAAACACAGTAAAGTGTTTGGACCGATCCCACCAGGGGTTCCACCAGACAAGGGATTTGAGCATATCATTGAGTTGGAGGAAGGGGAAAAGCCAATCATCACAACGCCTTACAGACACCCAAAGAGGTACAAGGACGAAATAGAGAAGGCCATCAAAGAGCTCTTAGATATGGGTCACATTAGACCAAGTTCCAACCCTTTTGCTTCTTCAGTGGTACTAGTCAAGAAGAAGGATGGAACCATGCGCATGTGCATTGACTTCAGGGCACTAAACAAAAAGACTATCAAAAATCGGTATCCCATTCTGAGGATTGATGAACTATTGGACGAGCTCCATGGGGTTGTTTATTTCACAAAGATTGACTTGCGCTTTGGTTACCATCAAATCAAAATGAGGGAGGAGGACATCCCTAAGACTACTTCCAGGTGTCACTACGACCACTATGAATTCTTAGTGATGCCATTTGATTTAACCAATGCACCAACCACCTTTCATTCATGTATGAACCATGTCTTCAACAAACAGTTGAGGAAGCATCTTCTTCTATTCTTTGATGACTTGTTAATCTATAGCAAGACGTGGGAGGAACACCTCCAACATGTGGAACAGATCTTAGCTATCATGGAGGGCCAATCCTTGTATGCCAAAGAGTCCAAATGTGAATTTGGAATGAAAAAGGTCCTCTACTTGGGGAACATTATTGGAGTTAAAGGGGTATAGGTACATCAGGAAAAGATTCAAGCCATAGTTGAGTGGCCCACACCTAAAACCCTTACAGAATTGAGGGGATTTCTTGGTATTTGCATCTATTAAAGGAGATTTGTCAAAGGGTTCTCCCAACTTTGTGCAGACTGATTTAACTAAGAAAGGGGCCTTTAGATGGAGTGAAAAGGCCCAAGCCACATTTGACAGAATGAAGAAAGTAATGAGCACATGCATAGTGTTAGCCTTGCCAGATTTCGGCTAACCCTTCACATTGGAGTGTGATGCCTCTGAAGAAGGCATTGGGGCCGTACTGATGCAGAATAAGCAACCTCTTGCCTATGCGAGCCAAAAATTGAGGGGTCCAGAGTTACTTTACACCATCTACAACAAAGAGATGATGGCTATCATGCACACTTTGGCCAAATTCAAGCAATACTTGGTAGGTGCTAGATTTGTGGTGAAATCAGATCACAACAGGCTTAAGTACTTCTTGGAACAGAAGGACTTAAATGAGAGGCAACAAAAGTGGGTCAGCAAGATACAGGCCTATGACTTTGACTTTGAATTTGTCAAAGGGAAAAACAACTTAGTTCCAGATGCCTTATCTAGGAGGCCATTAGTTTATGCCATGACAGAAGTATCAGTTGACTGGAAGGACCACCTCTTGGTGGAATATTCCAAAAATCAATTTGCTTGTCAGTTGTTGGATGGGAAAATACAAGATGACTGTAAGTTTTAAACCTGTGAAGTAAAGAAATGCATATATATTCTTAAGAAAAACAGAATTTAATCAATGGCTCATACACAGAGTACACAGATATTTTATACCGGAAACCCTCAACTGGGAAAACCTTTCTTATATTGATTATGTCGAATTTCACCATTCACCATACAATATATATACAATGTTTTTAGGTATTTTGTAGATACCAAAACCCTAATCCCTAAATCCAGGATTAATTTACAAAACCACTAAAAATAGCAAAAACCGCCCAAAAAAAAAGATTGTGGCATTGCCCTGAACGCTGCGTGTAACCAAGGGGGGCATACTTGCCCCCCCCTGGGACTCCCCTAAGAATGCGCCCGGCACACACGACACAAAGAACACTACTAGAGGGATCATCAGATGCATTTGTGATATCTAACACGCCCACACACACACATGCAAAGAATATAACACATACCCAACAATGACAACTTCAAAGTCATAGATGACATCATCCACTACAAGGGCCGAATTTTCTTGGTCCCTGAGTCAATCTTCAAGGCCAAGATACTACACGCATGTCATAATTCATCGGTGGTAGGGCACCAAGGGATTGGCAAAACATATAGGCAGGTAAGGTAAAGGTTCTCATGGAAGGGCCTCAAAGAAGATGTGATGAGTCACGTCAAGGAATGTACTACTTGCCAGGAGAATAAGGATGAGCACACACACCCAACAGGGCTGCTACAACCTCTACCCATATCGAAACACAAATGGGAGAGCATCTCCATGGAATTCATCACAGGATTGTCGAGGGCACAAGGTAAGGATTGTATTTTTGTAGTGGTGGACAGGTTGACTAAATTTGCACAGTTCTTCTCCATTGCTACAGACTTCAGTGCAACACATGTGGTTGAATTATTCTTTAGAGAGATCTTCAGACTACATGGTCTACCCAAAACCATTGTTAGTGACAGGGATAGCCGATTTATGAGCACCTTTTGGTAGGAGTTATTCAGGATGGTTGGTATGGCCTTGACCCCTAGCACTAGTTATCATCCTCAGAAGGATGGGCAGACCGAAATAGTCAACAAATGGGTGGAAGGTTAACTCAAGAATTATGTAACAGGGCAGCGAAAGGCTTGGGTTAGGTGGCTACACTTGGTGGAATACTGTTACAACACCACCTACCACATGTCCATAGGCATGACTCCATTTATGGCGTTGTACAGTTATGACCCACTCTCTTTTGTAGAGATTTCTTTTGGTGATAACAAAGCTCCGATGGTATAGGATTGGGTGAAACAGAGTCAGGACATCCTCAGGGAATTAAAGGATCATCTACAGAGGGCACAGAATCAACAGAAGGTCCAAGAAGACAAACACCGGGTAGAGCGTACTTTTGAGGTTGGTGACTTGGTCTACCTAAGGCTCCAACCGTACAGACAAACTTCTTTCAAAAGGAGTGGAGCAGAAAATATCCAACCCTGGTTCTTTGGGCCCTAAAATATCAACATATATGTAGGGGTCGTGGATTATGAGTTGGAGCTCCCACAGGGTAACAGGATACACAATGTTTTCCACGTGTCATGCTTGAAGAGGGCCATCGGCTAACACATCACCCCACTTGATGTATTGCCACCTCTAGATGAAGAGGGGCAATTGGTACTGGTGTCGGAAGACATATTGGAGGTTCTGGAAAAGAAACTCAGGAGGAGAAGCATCAAAGAATACTTAATCAAATGGAAGGATTTTCCCATTGAGGATGCCACGTGGGAGAATGAACAGGTGATACAGGAAACAGGTTCAGAATTGCTTGTGGGCAAGCAATTTCTAGCAGGGGAGACTGTAATTTCCCCCACCTCTTGAAGAAGAGGTCTGGAAAGACTTAGTGGTCTAGTCATCCCCACTAGACCATAGTCTCATGCAGCATGGGGAAAGGTCAGCTAACTCAATGTTATATTTTGAAGTTGACTTGAAAAAAAGGTAAAAAGGGTAAAAAGTAACTCAATGAAGGAATAGAGTGCTTGAGGTTGAGTTAGGAGTTGAACCTAGGGGTTAACTTAACTCAACAGAGAAATAGAAAAGAGGTATAAAGGAAAGCCTAGGGTGCACCTCTCAGATTATCTTGGATTGTTATGCATTTTTCTATTGGGCTCTTGAGCACACAATTTTGAGGGTTTTGAGAATACAAACCCTAAAGAACAACTTAGTGGTGAAAGATTCCACTCATCTTGTTCCAAGCTTGGTCTCGGGGATGAAACACTCCACCCACACCATTCTATAGTATTCACGGGTACCATCATTTATTCAGGAGAGAAGCAGGTCATACCCTTGATGGTTTTCTAGCAGGGGTGCACCATTCTTTGGAGAGGAGTTTGATCCAGCTTATTGACAGGGCCTATTGACATTCTAGCACCTAGGTATTACTTGCAGGGCCTTTTCCATTAGATCTGGAGTGTTTTGGGAGGATTACTCCAGCTATATTATTATCTACAACTTGATATCACACAATTTGTAGTTAGGATAAAAGACAGAAGGATAGAAGTCAAGCTGGTGTAACTAGGATAAAAGTCAAGCTAGGATAAAAGACAGAAGGATAGAAGTCAAGCTAGGATAAAAGACATCCCCGGTGACCTGGGGTTTGAGAAGGCAAATAATTATAAGACAAGGATAAGTTTCCCCCCTCCCAAGTCACCACATAGCAGATAGTCTGGCTAACAGCGAATAAAGTATAACCCAAAAGGAGAGATGCACCTGCCTGAGACAAAGAAACATGAAACTGAAATATGCAAGATTGCTCACTTGGTTAGTACTTCATATAATAATGACTATCTAATACATATATAAGCAATTGAAAAGTAAATATTGTCGAAGTCAATGTTTATGAAATAGCAATGATAATAAATGTCACTTCTTCAATAAATGTTGAGAAAACGCGGCATCCAATGTAACAATCAACACTTCATTCAAGTAATTCCCTTAAATCAACCATTCAATTGCTCAAAGGTGAAACGTTACTTGCACAATGATGTTTATAGCAAAAGATGATGGAAGCACTTAGTTATTAGGGTTAGTCCTAGGCTAGAGTTAGAATAGTTAGGGTTTCATTCAAAGTATTGAGAGTGGTTTTGATCATAATACTCACAGGCTAGATCTTAGATCAGTGTGTTTCCTAGGGTTAATGGATTCAAAGAGAGGACGCAAGATTTGAAGGATAAAGGAAGATAATAAGGCTAAGGACTGGAGGATTAAGCCTTGAGGTGTTTCTACAACAAGGCCTCAAGGACAAAAACCCTAGGGGAGAGAGGCTCACTTTGGTGTAGGGGAACTAGGCCTCAGTGCTCTCTCCTCCTTCCTTAGGTCAATGGAAAAAAAGGCTAGCTCTGAAAAATGGCTTAAGACTAAGACAAGAGGGTTTACAAGGAAACATGTTGCTATGGCAAGGCCTTACCAGCAAACCCTAGAAAAAACGGCTCATTAAGGTGTAGTTGAACTAGGCCTTGATGCGTCTTCTTCTTCTTAACTCAGAGAAGTAAAAAGGCTAGCATATGAAGAGGGGGAAAATAGTGTAGCTAAGGCTAGTCTCAATCCTCTTCAGCGTGAAAGAGTAGAGTGTTTCTAGGGAAAGGCTCTATCTCACTTTAGCAAATAAAATGGCTAGAAATATTTACGGGGACATGAGACAAGGACCTACAATGTGTGCTTATCCCATAGGGTTTATTCAGCAAATTACAACCATAAATGCAAGAGAAATAAAACTACAACCATTCAATCAAGAAGTTTTGCATAAATTTACTTACATTCAACCAAGAAATCAAGTAACAAACCCTAGTTGTAACACCTTCCACCAAGATAAATGCCAAAATGCCAATAAAAGGTCTCATTCAACAGGTGCACCTTAAAATTTCAGCCAAAACCCCAAAGAGGGCGCAAAGTTCGAAACTCACCAAGTGGTGAGTGAGAGATGATGAAAAAATGAGTGAAAAATACTCAATTTATACTGTTCAATGACCTAATTTTACTTTTTAGGTCATAAAAAGGCCGACAAGGCCAAAGTACTAAAAATCATACTGTTTTACATTATATGCTTAAAATTAAAAGCTAATCAAGCTAAAGAGAGACGTCATTCCCCTTTGAGGGTGACATTAGCCCCTTCTAGGGCAAATGCAGCATCTTGGAGCAAAACGTTAGCCCTCCTTGGGCTTCTCCATCCTGCCACACGTGCCAATACTGCCAAATCTACCTCCCAAGACGTCCACAAGGCTGGATGATGTCATGATCATTAAGGGTGACGTCCTAGGCCTTCCAAATCCAACGCTCCAATGGAGAGGGCACAACCCCCCTAGGTCAAGCTCTGTTAGGGTGCCTTTGGTGGAACGTCCTCCTCTTCTCCGGTGCAAAGCCCCTGATCCATCTCTGTCCTGTCTATGCCCCCTGATGGGGTCTCAACATCCATCTAATGGGCTCTTCAGCCCCATGGAGGTCCGCACTGATCCTCTCCCCATGTGTACCAGTCCAAAATGGTACATGTCTGTCGGGCATGATCCTTCACATCAACAGCTACGCCCTATGTGGGCTCATAAGTCACAGGGATCATAGCAATGTCAATCACATCTCATCATCAATATTATTAAACAAGTGCATAAAATCCCTAATACATCAGTTAAAATTTCAAAGACATTACACAAGCCTGCAATACAAATTTGGAGAAAATGACAGGGCGTCCTATTGGGCTAGTGTCCACTGGAAGAGGAAAGTTTCCGGAAGAGACCTCATCCAAGCCATGAAAGTGGGTGATGTGGTCAAGGGATGTCCAAGCAGGTGGGTGCAGTGAGGGCAGAGGATGCGAAGCTTTACCTGTGGGTGCCTTTGTAGAAGGCGAGTTGCACCTGTCCTGGATGCAAATTTTTCCAACCCCATTCATGCCTTTTATTCTTACTTTTTATTCTTTTATTTTTATATTTCTTTTTTCTTCAAGAGGCTAATCAGGGGACACTACCCTTTCATGGTGACCAGTGGTGACAGCATTACCCACAAGTACTTTCACAGAAATGAGAAGGTTGGCTCATGATGAGACCCCCTTTCCCTCGGCCATGCAACCAAGAGTCACTACCCTGGCGTGGTAACCAATTGGTGGTAATGTCATACTGCTAGGTACCCATGGACCTAATAGGCTGGCTCATGATGAGACCCGCTATCCTCTGATCGGGTCTTGTTTAATTATTTTTACGGGTCCCTCTTGTTTCTTTCTAAGAAGCATTTTATTGCTTTCTCGGGGATCCCTGGGCGAAGCATCTCGAGGTTTTATTCTTAGGCTTTTATCTTTTACCAGCTTGTTTTTACCTTATGGGCCTTTAGTCCCTTCTTCCCACAAGATAAGGTGCAAATCCTGAAAATAGGTCAACCCAGTGCCTAGACAAGTGGAATGGGATAGGTGAGCGGGAAGCAAGATGAAAAAGTGGTGCTGTGAAGGGAGAGGATGATGGATTTTCAGAAATCCCCCCAAGTGGCAAACCAAAACCTAAGGACACAGGCTTACTAGGGTATCCTTTCAATCCCCCCATACATGGTCAAGTGGGCAGGTGTAAGATCCAAGCATTTGTTATAAACAAAAGGAATCAAATGCACATATTCAAGGGTTTTGATGATCAAAGTGACACATACCATGATACCCGGACTAATTACTTCATGGAGAAAGAACCATCTCTGAGACAAGACCAATTCGATGGTGATGGATGTTGTTGCTGCTGACAAGATAAAGGTGTTGGAAGAAAGAAAATGTGGGCCCTCCAGGGCCATGCTAAATTCGATCTGGTTCTCAGTACTCCATGTCTAGGACCTATGGTCCTCGAGACATGATCTCCTAGTTATCCCTAAAAGTGGGGGATAACATTTAGCTCCAACTCGGGGACATGTGCTCATCGTAAAGCGCATGAGAACCTTAGCATCTCTAGCATAACCTGCATACCTGCTTGATCTCCATAGCAAACATCAATAACCAATTGGGGTGGTAATGCCACCCCAACATACATATAATATATAAGACTGAAATAGAACAATAAAAAATGTAAGTATAAAGCAAACCAGTTACTTGTACTTACCTGTTTGCTGGATGTTGGGTGTATTTCAAACAGCGAGTGAAGCCAATCCAACAACGTCCCACGATACCTGCCTTTGTGCTTCATCATAAACCAAAATAGTGATAAGTGAAGCACAAAAATGACATGGGTTAGAATATATATCACATCATCGGAAACCATAAAGTCTAACTCATGGAGGTGGGTGGGAGGGATAAAATCATGCCATGTCAATCTATGATGAAAGTGCTCAATCCACTTCAGGAAGGGGTCATTAAAAATCCAAGGTTCAGAACAATGAATCAACAAGTCTGCAAACTGGCTACCTAGGAAATCCTCGCACTCTTAAGGGATCGACAAGGATCTAGTAGATGACTGACAACCTTTTAAGGGAAAGTTGAAACACTGAGATGATAATCTTGAACTTGTAGTTTTCAACCAACCCTTGGATTCTAGGGTTTGCTTCAGAGGAGACTCAACACAAAAGATATACCTCCCAACTACACCCTTAATGATATAGCGAGGTAAGGTAATAAGAGGTGGCTGGAGAAAAAGGTCATGAGAATCCTTCTTTAGGCAAACAATGCTCTTACTCCTAGCAAGACCTGAGCAGAGCGGTGGTAGATAGACATCCTCATAGGATAAGCATCCGAATCAGATCCGGAGCCTCTATATCCAAAAGGTGGTGAATCGTATACGAATGGAGTTAATGGGTCCAGGTAGACCGCCCTTCTAAGGTAGATAAAGAATAAGGGAGGGCATTAATGCGTGGTTCTGAGAAAGCATCCGTTGAAGCARYGGTTTCAGCAGTTGCATATCCAGTCTCCGTAGTTTAATCCATTGATCCAGTTGACCGATAGCGATACCCCACCCCAGTTCGAGCAGATCTATGAGAGCCATAGCCTATTGATGTTTCTCCATAGCCCATTGCCTCTAGGGGTGTTCCCTGGCAACCATTAGTTTCAGCACCGGTCAAAGCATCCTCGCTTGTTCGAAAGTCCATGAAAGAATAACCCATTGATTCAGTAAGTGCTCGGAGGAGTACTCATCAAAGCCCTCAAGGTAAGATCGAAAATCGTCAAGAAAATACGGTACTTGGTCAACCTTGAGTGCTTGGGGAGCATCGGTAAAAATCTCATCTCCTTGTTGCCACTGGTCAAGAGTAACTTGTTGTGATAATTGCAAAGGAAACACTTGGAGACGACTATCTATGTCATAGATAGGATACATATCATAACTAACTGCATCCCACCTACGTCTCCCAACATGTATGAACTCATCAATGTAATCAACTATGTCATTATTGGTATCATAACATGCAGGATTTGAAGCATTCAAGGACTTGCGTATCTCCTCCTCATCTTCCTTATCACAAAGTAGAGCATCATCAAAAACTAGGGGAGGAAGGAAACTTAATGTTTCTTCTCGTGCAGGAGCTTTGAGGACTTGGGTGCTTTCAACATGCATTATGGTCTCATCCTCAGGAACTACCCCTTCATCTTCAATTGTGCAACAAGGAAGGTCTACTTCTTTCAGGGATTCCATTTCTCCTTCATTTTCTGAATCATGGTATAAGGTGTTATCGGAATCCTGAAATGGAAAGCAACTAACCTCATCGTCCTTTTTTGTGCAGGAGAAAAGGGCTCTTGGATGGCCTCATCAGAGGGAAGAGCACAAGTTGGTAATTCATCATCTTGCTTAGGTTCTTGCTCCGTAATCACGTCTTCATTTTGTTGGTCAAAAACTTCTTCCCTTCTTTCTTGGGGATCATCAGTAAAGGTTTCAAGGGAAACTAGTTCTATCAAGCTGAGAGTGTCCACAATACGGTCATTGATTTTGGACAAGGAGAGATTTACCTCGATTCGAATGGCCATGTTGTGAGCTTTTGTAAGTGTTTTTGGACCCTTTTTATTTAGGAGGAAGCTTAAATGCCTAGAAGTCCATTGGTATAAAGATACACAAGGTACTTGCCTTTAGGACGATGGCTTTCAGGAATCTGGTATAGCAACCTCTGAAACCTAACCCCGAAAACTTTGACAGTCTCATCCTCTGTTTGTTTTATGCATTCGAGTCCTTTCAGTAATGATTGGATATCTTCCAATTTCAAGCCCCACCTCACAAGAAATATTTCTTCAAACTGGTCCATAGATGTGATGTTGGCAGCTGGAAGATTATCATACCATCTTCTAGCCTCTCCATGTAGAGTGGTAGAGAAGAGTTTCATTACCAAGTCTTCAGCGTCATCACTAATAGGGTGGTGCTGAAAGAAAGCCCAGAAATTGCTCATGTGATAATCAGGTCTTTCTCCATCGATGCCAACGAATCTAGGGAGCCATTTTTTATACCAAGGGGGCATTTGTCTAGGATATCCTAGGATTTTACTCATGCCTAAAGGTTTGTAGTTCCTCGGATCCCATTGTGAAGTCATAGTTGGCTTCGTCATCAGTGGAGTCGCCGGATAATTTTCTTGAAACTATCAAAAGATAAGGGAAAACACCCAAAGTGGAGTCACCATGTAATCTTGTAAGATAACGCTTCTGAGGCAAGGCTTACCGAAAAGTGTCTTTTTGAGGAGAATTGACTCGGTGTTCCCCGACAACGACACCAAAATTGTTATCACACAATTTGTAGTTAGGATAAAAGACAAAAGGATAGAAGTCAAACTGGTGTAACTGAAACCAATCCCACCCAATGTCACCTCAATGGGATGGTTCTTTCTGTTTAGGGAGGTAAATCCTAGGGGAGACGTCCCCGATGACTTGGGGTTTGAGAAGGAAAAGAATTATAAGACACGGATAAGTTTCCCCCCTCACAAGTCACCATCGAGCAGATAGTCTGGCTAACAACTAATAAAGTATAACCCAAAAGGAGAGATGCACCTGCCTGAGACAAAGCAACATGAAACCGAAATATGCAAGCTTACTCACTTGGTTAGTAATTCATATATAATGACTATCTGATACATATATAAGCAATTGAAAAGTAAATATTGACGAAGTCAATGTTTATGAAATAGCAATGATAATAAATGTCAATTCTTCAATAAATGCTGAGAAAACGTGGAATCCAATGTAACAATCAACACTTCATTCAAGTAATGCCCTTAAATCAACCATTCAATTTCTCAAAGGTGAAACATTAGCTGGACAATGATGTTTATAGCAAAATATGATGGCAACACTTAGTTAGGAGGGTTAGTCCTAGGCTAGGGTTAGAATAGTTAGGGTTTCATTCAAAGTATTGAGAGTGGTTTTGATCATAATACTCATAGACTAGGTCTTAGATCAGTGCGTTTCCTAGGGTTAATGGAGTCAAAGAGAGGATGCAAGAGCTGAAGGATCAAGGAAAATAATAAGGCTAAGGACTGGAGGATTAAGCCTTGAGGTGTTGCTACAACAAGGCCTCAAGGAAAAAAACCCTAGGGGAGAGAGGCTCACTTTGCTGTAGGTGAACTATGCCTCAGTGCTCTCTCCTCCTTCCTTAGGTCAATGGATAAAAAGGCTAGCTCTGAAAAATGGCTTAAGACTAAGACAAGAGGGTTTACAAGGCAACATGTTGCTATGGCAAGGCCTTACCAGAAAACCCTAGAAAAAAAGGCTCATCAAGGTGTAGCTGAACTAGGCCCTGATGCATCTTCTTCTTCTTAACTCAGAGAAGTAAAATGGCTAGCATATCAAGAGGGGTAAAAGAGTGTAGCTAAGGCTAGGATCAATATTCTTCAGCATGAAAGAGTAGAGTGTTGCTAGGGCAAGGTTCTATCTCACTTCAACAAATAAAATGGCTAAAAATCTTGATAGGGACATGAGACAAGGACCTACAATGTGTGCTTCTCCCCTAGGGTTTATTCAAAAAATTATAACCATAAATGCAAGAGAAATAAAACTACAACCATTCAATCAAGAAGTTTTGCAGAAATTTACTTACATTCAACCAAGAAATCAAGTAGCAAACCCTAGTTGTAACACCTTCCACCAAGATAAATGCCAAAATGACAATAAAAGGTCTCCTTAAATAGGTGTGCCTCAAAATTTCAACCAAAACCCTAAAGAGGGCGCAAATTTCAGACCTCACCAAGTGGTGAGTGAGAGATGATGAAAATATTAGAGTGAAAAACCCTCAATTTATACTGTTCAATGACCTAATTTTACTTTTTAGGTCATAAAAAGGCCGACAAGGCCAAAATACTAAAAATCATACTATTTTACATTAAATGCTTAAAATTAAAAGCTAATCAAGCTAAAGAGAGACTTCATGCCACTTTAAGGGTGGTGTTAGCCCCTTCTAGGAAAATGAAACATCTTGGAGCAAAACGTTAGCCCTCCTTGGGCTTCTCTAGCCTGCCACACGTGCCAATGCTGCTAAATTTGCCTCCCAAGACATTCACAAGGCTAGATGATGTCATGATCATCAAGGGTAACGTCCTAGGCCTTCCAAGGCCAACGCTCCAGTGGAGAGGGCACAACCCCCCTAGGTCAAGCTCTTCCAGGGTGCCTCTAGTGGAACGTCCTCCTCTTCTCCGGTGCAAAGCCCCTGATCCATCTCTATCCTGTCTCTACCCCCTAATGGGGTCTCAACATCCATCTGACGGGCTCTTCAACCCCATGGAGGTCCGAACTGATCATCTCCCCATCTGTACCGGTCCAAAATGGTTCCTGTCCATCGGGCATGATATTGCACATCAACAGCTATGCACTGCGTGGGCTCATAAGTCACAGGGATCATAGCAATGTAAATCACATCTCATCATCATTATTATTAAACATGTGCATAAAATCCCTAATACATCAGTTAAAATCTCAAAGACATTACACAAGCTTGCAATACAAATTTTGAGAAAATGACGACGTCCTATTGGGCTAGTGTCCACTGGAAGAGGAAAGTTTCTGGAAGAGACCTCATCCAAGCCATGCAAGTGGGTGATGTGGTCAAGGGATGTCCAAGCAGGTGGGTGCAGTGAGGGCAAAGGATGCAAATATTTACTTTTGGGTGCCTTTGTAGAAGGCGAGCTGCACCTGTCTTGGATGCAAATTTTTCCAAAGCCCATTCATGCCTTTTATTCTTACTTTTTATTCTTTTATTTTTATATTGCTTTTTTCATCAAGAGGATAATCAGGGGACACTTCCTTGGTGTGGTGACCAGTGGTGACAGCGTTACCCACAAGTACTTTCATAGAAATGAGAAGGTTGGCTCGTGATGATATCCCCTTTCCGTTGGCCATGCAACCAAGAGTCACTACCTTGGCGTGGTAACCAACTAGTGGTAATGTCATGTTATCGCACAGTTTGTAGTTAGATCAAAAGGATAGAGGATAGAGGCCAAACTGGCGTAACAGGAACCTACCCCACCCAATGTCACCACAATGGGGAGGTTCTTTCTATTCAAGGAGGTTAGCCCAGGGGAGACGTCCCCGGTAACCTAGGGTTTTGAAGAGGCCGAAGTATAAAGATCAAAGCAGAGGTTCCTCCTCACAGGTTACCACCAAGGTCAGATAGTCTGGCTAATCAGCCAATAAAGAAGTGTATGCCCAAATGAGAACACCTGCCCAGAACAAGACAATAACAGAACAATATATATGCAGGCTATAATTCACTGGGTTAGTACTTCATATAACTATTTGACATCAATATGTAAGCAATTAAAGACAACAAATATTAATGAGATCAACGTTTTATCAATATAGCAATGGAAAAATATTAGTTCATCAATAACTATTGAGATGATGTA
The DNA here is from genome assembly GCA_000966675.3 of Picea glauca. Lineage (NCBI taxonomy): Eukaryota > Viridiplantae > Streptophyta > Pinopsida > Pinales > Pinaceae > Picea > Picea glauca. Next base: position 45,805 of record JZKD02S1674411.1, on the reverse strand, counting down.
GCCAACAATGTATTTAATCACTCCTTTACTCAATAAATGCTTTCAACCATCATCTAATTGCTTATCATCAAAAGGTGTTGTGTCAAGATGGAATAACTAAGTATGACGTCAACCTAGTTAGGGTTTCAAATTTAAAATTTTTGAGAGGTTGTTTGAGCACTATCACTTCAACGTTGTGGATCTAAGATCAGTGCCTAGGGGTAGATGGAGTCAATTAAGGAGAGGACGCAAAGTTGAAATAATAAAGGCTAAGGACAAGAAGGAAGGGTTCTAAAGTGCTGCAATGGCAAGGCCCTAGAATCAAAACCCTAGGGGAAAGAGGCTCACTCAGGTGTTGCTTAAGCAAGGCCTCGTGCTCTTTCCTCCTTCCTTAGATCAAACTTGGCAAAACGGCTAGCATAAAATATAAGTGAAAACAAGAGAGTGAGGTGAGGGAGAGTGTTGCAATGGCAAGGCTCTATCACCAAACCCTAGAAGATGGACGGCCCTAGGTGTAGATGACCTAGGCCTGGGACATCCCCCCCTTTTTAACTTCTAAAAGCACAGCTAGCACAAGGGGAAGAAGTGAAAAGAGTGTAGCAAAGGCTAGGCTCTTCCTTCCTTCTTCAATGGCTAAATATTTCTCTTTTAGGGGACATGAAACAAGGACCTACTTGTGT
>JZKD02S1674410.1:525543-555881 GCA_000966675.3 Picea glauca | reverse complement strand
ATTTATTGAAGAAGTTTTATAAGTCTTTTGTCTTCAATAGCAATCATTGACTTCGTCAATAATTACACTCATTATTGCTCATATCTATTTAAGGATAGTCATTAAATTGTGAAGTGCTAACCATTGTATGCACATTTAGTTTCATTTTCTTTGTCTCGCAAACAGGTGCTATTCCAGTGAAATATCTCTTCTTTGACTATCATTTTGGCAGTAATCTGTGAAGGGAAAGCTTGTCTTAACCGTAGAGCCTTTAAACCTTTGACCCTTTTCCTTCAACGCCTCAGATTACTAGGGACGTCTCCCTTGGGATTAGCCACCCTAAATAGAAAGAGCTCCCCATCGAGGTGACAGTGGGTGGGGAAGCTCCTGTTACGCCAGTTTGAGCCTGGACTTCAAGCTACCTAAACCTTTCCTACAAACTGTGCGATAACAGGCACATTTGGGGCCGACATATGCATTATTTCAAGTGACACGTGTCATCCTCCTTTATGTGACACGACAACAATTGTCGTCAGGCTGCCACGTCGGATTCGGGAGATCTTCCTCCGGGAGGTTTTCAAACACAGCACTACATGTCTCCCAAAGTTCCGAACTCTCGATATCCTTTAATGATGAAAGTATTAATCTCCGGTTAATTAGCCTAATATAAGCACGGATTAGTGACTTCGCGAGATTAGCACTCCGGGAGATTTATATGCAGCGCAAATCGCAAACCTCCGAACGTCGAAATTCCGAAGTGGTTCACCCGCGTTTATTGCACATTTGAAAAAAATCAAAAAGGGGCACCGGGAACGGGGAAACTACACGTCCAGACTCCAGAAAAGTGCAACATGACTTGCTTCTGTCCTCAAAGAGATAAGTGGGGGAAAGACACGGCCACACTTTCAGTTGTCTCCAGTGGCCTCCAACAGTGCGCGTGCGTGCCATGATCGATACAGAACTCAGTTCTATCACTCTTCGTCATTTCTGTCAGATCTCAATTCGCTCCAACGCATGCATCAATATTATATCATTTCCAGTAGCAGTTTTCAGTTATTTAATTGCAGGATTCTTTTAGATTAAGGCATAATCAGTGGTATTTTTTGTGTGATGAGAACCACTCCTTTTTCTTTAAGTCAGGCCTGAAGTATACATTAAGATACTCCAACCAGTGTTTAGTGAAGTTAATAAGTTGTTTAACGACAGATGTGGTCGAGTTAAGCCCCAGTTCCACACTGGTCGAGGGCCTCTGCATTTCTGATAAATATGCAGTTTCTATATGTTTTAAAGGGTTGAGTTTTTGGAGAAGAATAGAAGCAGGAGAAGGGTTGGACCTGCGCAGTTGACTGTAAAGCTCTCTACCTAATGAATATATGTTGATGACAGTTGTGTTCTCTTACTCAAATATTTATGTGTTTAATCTTGTCTTGAATGCAAATTTTATGATGTATGCAATGTACATTTCCTTATTCTTTCAGCCATTGTTTTAGTTCGTCTTTTTGTTGATTCTGCAACCTGTTATACAGCTATTGTTCAGCGAAAGATCTACTATTTGGCAACCTGTTGAATGATTTGCATCTAGATATTTGTCTAAGTCTTAAGATATTATTTTAAGTCTTTATTCTCACATAGCAAGTGATTCATTGCATTGCTTGTTGTTGTTTCCTGTGTTTGTCTTTCCATATCCCCAACTGTCTATTAATATTCATACCATTAGCAAAGGAGAACCTACTTTTATATTGTGTGGCCTGTCTAACCAGGGTACCATCTTTGAAGCCTATCCTTAAGCTGACCAACAAAACCAACTTATCAAAAAACCAATCATTATAAACTTGAGGTGGCCTAGCTTTGCCCTTTAGCAGTCAAGTGCAAACCTTAGGACCAACACTTAGTTCGCTGATTTTAGAGAAATTGACAATTTTCTTAGTGCATTTAACCTTAAATCTGCTAGCATCTAAACCTTTAATCATATCATATAACTTGGTAAATCAAACTTTGATGGATTAGGTTGGATGTTTAGAGTTGGCTCAGGAAATTGGATCATGATAATGCATTTATTTTGTGTCATCTAACGCTCAAATAGCATGGTTTAGTTATGTCTGATTTTATTCATGTTGTTCACTATTATTTCTCATTTCTACTTTTATGGGCAAGCAATGAACAGTCTTGACATATAGCTGCAAGTTTTTCTTCATTCTCACAAACCAAATTCACACATTTGCAAACAGTTCCCAGCACACATTTCACTTGCAATACCAAATAATTTTTTCATGGTTCATGTGGCAAAGTCTTGGAAATTTATGTGATGGAATAATGGAATAGTGGATGAAATAATTGCTCATTTTTTATGTTAAAAGCTCAAATGGTTTAAATCTTATGCTTCAATAGTATAGGCTCAGAGAATCGGTGTATGCTCTCTCATCGCGCTTAACAACGATCTTTGGAATCAAAAACCATTCTCTAAGTCTGCAAGCTAGCAGAGAACTAAAGTATACTCTCTCATTGCGCCTAGCAGTGATCTTAGGCGCAGTGATCTTTGGGATCAGAACAATTCTCTGCTAAGTTTGTTTGAACATTGTATATACATTCAGATTTCTTATCATCTTTGAGAGGCATTCACAGGCACATAATCGTTAAGGCAATGAACATGGTTATCTCATGGTTTCTCACTTCACTTCACATTTGAATGCTCCAATTAATGCATTAATCTACAATTGGATCAACACTTACACACTCCAATAGATTTGCAATATTTTATCTCAAAGCATCCACACTTACGAAAATTTACAAGCACTAATTCAACACATTATATTGAAAACTTCCACTGCAACATCTAAAAAATCCATCTAGCAATCAATCCCTGGGAAGCGCATCTGGCACATGCATCAATCACGAGGTCGCACTTAGAGCAGGTGGGGAAGATATCCCCTCTCCTCCTGTTTGGGTGTTTGTAGTACTACTTGGACTACTACGCATTTGGGGATTCTGGAAGTGCAAGCCACTCTGAGTGGAATCACTTCCCAAAATTTATGGCTTGGTTACCCTACCCTTGCATATGGTTTGACCTACGACTGTATCACCCCAGCCATTGATTGTGAAGTGGTAAACATAGTAATTTTAGGGCATCACACAGGTGACTGCAAGGGGAAAATACTTGCGGTACCTGGGACAGAGGGACAATCACTGCCTCAACTCCCTTTGAGGTTTCCCACCAACTATGAGGGTACTTACACCTTGGGTGATTGTTGCATGTAAGTTATCGTAACTGTTCCTCAAACCTTCGCTAGCCAGTTCTGGGACCTAATCAACCAGATTAGTTTTCGAAAGGCCCTTTCATTGCTTTAATTCTAAACGATAACTTGGATTTATTTATTTCATAGGGAAGCCTCACTAGGCTAGGATCCTCTTAGTCTGAAGAGAGAAAGATTAGACCACCTAGGTGACAGTAGTGGCTAGTCTAAGTTGCACTTAGGATTTCACAATTGTGGTTAGAACTTTTCACTTAGTGAGAGTTTGAGTAGCAACAAGGCACATAAATATTGACCTACCTTTACATTGTCAATGCTTTGACTCAAACAAATATGTTGCATTTATATGGCACCAACCAAAATAGGGGGAGAAATGGATTTCTCAAATAAATCCATTTTGTAACATTCAAAACCGTACTTTGAAGCAACATTTTTAAATGACCCTTACTATTTATAACACAAACAATTTTCACATTTACTTGCTATCTTATTCCCTTTCTTACCTCTTGTCAACTTCAGATAAGCTGCCAATATCATAGAATATTTCCTTTCGTAACTAAGCTTTGAAAACAAAACCATTGACGGTGGCTACCATAGACTAGTCAATCTACAAAATTCTTCAATGCCCGTAGGATTATCTTCAACATGATGCATATGTTAGTTGTTCAAGAAGGAGTTGTTTCTCACAATATCTTATTCAAATTTCAATATTTCTTAATTGCCAATCTTCCTTCCAATGAGAGCATTAAGAATGGAAGTTTCATATTCCAATGAGAGCATTAAGAATGGAAGTTTCATATGCTTACCTTAATGCCTTGTTGAGAAATAATAGGGTTTTGACAATTTTGTATGGTGGACAAATCAAGAGAAAAGCCACTCAAAGTTTGACAAGTGGTAAAATCTGTGTACTTTGCTCATTAAGATCTCGAAAGTTCTTGCAAGAATTACCTTACATATTAGATAAGACAAGATAAGTTCATTAATGTACATTGGTGACCAAATCAATAGGTCAATGGAACTAGAGAATACAACTAGTCACAAACAAAATGTGGGAGTGCCAAGGATACTCCTAAAAGCTAAAAGACAAACAAATGCAAGTGAAAATAACAAAAAGAGACTAAGAAAGGGTGACCCAAAGGGGTAGACCCTAAAACAGAGAGAAAGAGTTACTACATTGCATTAGATATACATATAGAGGTAGATGAAGAGGAGGAAGCAAAATCCTCTACCCCCACATCAATCATTGTGAGGGTACCAATGCAACACCTGATAAGGTCCTCTCAGGAGTGATCAGGACTGAGAGGGCTTGGCTAGGTGATCCTAGCAGGAGCCCAAAGGTGGCAAATCAATGCTCTCCTAAAATTCAAGGCCGAAGAGAAAAATCTAATGATGTGCATTTGGTTTCCCAACCTGGGCTATAGGGAAACTCTTACTGAAAGCGAGTACCTCTTCGTGTCCTTATGAGTGTAGGTCATCCAACTATAAAACATGAGGATGTGCATTGTCGAACTAATATGGTATCACCCATGTCCAAAGATAGGGGGATTGGTTCTTAGCACCTCCAATGGCTAAGATACGCTGGAAGAAAGAGGTGATCAACCTGGAGGGATGGGGTCTAAACAAGTCATGCAATGCATGCCTTATGTGATTAATCACCTTGCATATGAAGAGGGTTGAGCACTTCTGATTAGCATAGCAAAGAAGATAGCAAAGGACCCTCCAAAATCACAGTGTAGACAATGATATCTCACTCGAATCTCATAACATATGGGGCATTCAAAAATGAGATATTCCTTAGCCTCAATCTTATGCACAACTAACAAATCCTCTTTGTTCCAGAAATATAGTGATCAAACTTAAGCCATAGCTAGTGAGAGCAAACACTCAACTAGTTGAGTGGAATCATAAGGCCATGTGGTCAATGATGCCAAATGTAGTTTAGGCATACAATAAGGTCATCCTTCAACTGCAAAATGTTCTCATTATAGAAGACTATCTTAGGGCCAAAAGCTTGGGAAGGAGATCCAAGTGACCCAAATATATTGTCATTATATGTCCTCTCTAACCGTCTTATTGGTCATTTAGGATATCTCAAAGGGACCAGAGGCATATAGAGGAGGTGGCCAAGGCGTCGAAAGAATACCTAAAAGTAGAGAGACACTCGATAAAATGTCAATGCACTAAAGGAGTGATGAAGCCTCCAAAAACTAACTTCACCTAGGCCATGAGAGCTTCGTGGAGGTGATCCCCTATAAACAACAAAGGACCAAATAGGGATATATTTCCCATCTTACCACTAAATCACCCACGGTGCATGTCTTGTGAAAAAAAGACAAGTCTAAAAATGCTCTCAAGTTGCAAGTGGTGGGTGCCAAACTTGTCTTGGACAATGACTTATGCCACAATACTTTTACAATTGATCATGCATTGGAGCATTATGGATTGGAATCTCCACTCGATCCCAATCAATTGGTAACAAACTAGGATCCCATAACCCTCACTGAGTCAAGGTTGGGAAGTTGACCATAGGCTAAATCTAGGGCTCCTGAATTGGACCCCAAAGTAAGTATAAGTTATAGTGATCTCCACTTCGCCTCCTTTGAAGAAGTGGAAGTTTGAGAGAGCAATTTTAAGAGTATTAAATATCATATAGAGCATTTTTAAAAGTATTAAATATCATAACCTTAGTTTTTCTAAGGTTTACCACTAGTTGTCTAGACTCTAGAGTCACAAAAATTGGCCAAGCTATCAAGCTACCTTCTTAAGCCCTGGAGGGAGGAGACTAAAAGGACCAAATCATCTGCAAATAGGAGCAATGCAATCAAGACATGTTGTAAAAAGAAACCATCATTATAATGTGTGTGCTCCCTTAGGAGTACTGTGTGCCTCCAACTCATCAATGTAGATCTCAAATAAAGTCAGTGAGAGGGAGCATCAATGTTTAACTCCAAACGTGCTCCGAATGAAGTCAAAAAGTCCCTGATATGTAAGAGGATGACCAATAACTATCTCATAGAGACTCATTGTGGTAACGATGAGAGACTTGGAGATGCCAATATCACATAATCTCTAGAACAATATTCCCTTCAAATAGAGTAACGCTTTCCAGAAGTCCCCAAAGCAACAAAAGCTTTGGATGATTCTCAACATAACTGCTTAAAACTGTCAACCTTGGTGATACAGCCTATTGAGGAGGATTTGATCTTTAGTGGAGGCAATGAAACACCCCACTTTACTAACCAAGACCGGTCAACATCATGTCTTTACAATATAAAAGGAAACCAAAACGATAAACTCCTAGCACTAAACTTTAGCATAGTCTAAACGTTCTACTTTTTTAACCTTTTCCAATCACATTTTTCAAACCAGTTTTGCCCAAATTCCAGCTAAAAGTTCAGAAGAATTGTTGGAATTGCAGATATCAGTGGTTGAGATTGCACAATCTAGGTGCAATAGAGGTTTTCCAGGGCACTGAATCCATTTATGCATTCAAAAATACAATTTCAGCAATGAAAAATTGGAATTTTACCAAAAAAAATTACATAGCCGGCATGATTGTTGGAAAAAGTCCAAAAAATAAAATGTTTAAACTTCTTCCTAAACTTTTAAAAAGACAAGCTCTAGGAGGAATCAACAAACACGCATATCATCAAGGGCACTTGTATCATTTGGAAGAAAACAATAAAGCCATGCACCAGCAGAAGAGCGAAACCAACAGGAAGACTAGGGGGTATATGCCTTATAGGGAACCTGGGTCCATTTTTCGGTTTTGTTTTCTTCTGGAAAATTACACTAGTGAGTACAATTGTTTGCAATAATTTGAAATTCAAAATCCAGCACCTATCCATCTCCAAACATTGTAAACCCATATCTGAAAACAAAAAGAAAAACCAATTTTCTTACATAGGCTCCGTAGAGTTCAATCTTGTTATCTGACATGATGTTCCTCAGCAATTTCTCGCCGCTTACAGCCGAAGCCTTCTGCACTTCTATTGCACCATCTGGACCCGGTTTGGGCTGTTTAACCATAAATGAATAAATAAATAAAATACCCATAACTTTATGCAAATGAGTTGCTGTACAAATCCGTGAGAAGTGGTCTTACCCCAAGAAATTCGAGCTCAATAGTAGGTGGTCCATTCTCGACTGGTGCGGGTGGTGCATTCGAGGCCAGACGCACGGGCCGGGCTACTTTAGCGGAGAACTGAGTGTAACTGTAACAATTTGATTTTGAATTTTGATTGCTGAAAACTGGGAGCCCTGCATGGAATTGGGAATGTAGATGTAGGGAATGGCATTGCAGAGCAGCCATAGGTCGGAGAAAGGAACTGGCATGCACCACAAATTATAGGAGTTTTGGTTCAGATTTTATTTGAATAAAGGAGTTCGATTGGACTGTCGTCAGACACCATGGTTTGTAATAAGCCACGCAATCTGTGGTTGTCATACTGCACACGAGCTACCTACGATCTATCTATATCTTAGATCACCTGAATCGTTAAGTTGGATATAGCATTTTTTATCATTTTGAATTTAAATCAAAAGTAAATTTAGGATAGGAGAACAGATTTTATAACTGTGGAAGTTATTTTAAAAAATTATAAAATGTGTATTCCGTTACTGTTTACATGGTAAGAGAATATAGAGAGGTATTTATTGGAGTTTAAATATTTATAACTATCACGATATATCAATTCCACGATATATCAATTCCGTTTGGTTTATATTTAAAAAATAATAATCACTTTAGTTTTATATAATAATAATAATAATAATTTATTTTTAAGGTCATGGAGCCAGACATCAAATTTGGTGTATGAGATCTTTTTGTTTGTGGGACAACTTTGTTTGTGGGACAAGAGAACTTTTTTAGTCTAACGATTTGATATAGTTTTAATTATTTAAAATTAAAAAAAAAACACCATAATTATGTTTGTCAAATTTTGCTGGTGTGATTGGTTTTAAAGAGTTTTGTTGCTAGTGTGATAGGTTTTAAAGAGTTTGGTTTCTAGGGTGACCTAAGTTTGAAATCTGTTGTAGTTGGGAGGAGACACCTAGAAGGATCCATCGAGCTAAGGGTTGGTGTGGCTCAGGCCAGGTGCGATCCTCGGGTGATTTTGATGGCTTAGATACCCCTAAGACGCAGTTTCTTAATCAAAGGCTAGTCCCGAAACAAAAAAAAATGTGACACAAACCAAGTGCAATCCTCGAATGATTTTGATGACTTAAATACCCCTAAGTCATGGCTTTTTACCCAAAAACTAGTCCCACAAATCACACACACTAACAAACAAACAAAACATATTTTAAAAAAATATTTTCAAATTAAAAGTCAACTATATTTTAACATCAAAATATTTATGTATTATAGCTTTTAAGTAAAATAAGAGAAATACTTGTAAATTTAATAACATAATCTATAAGCAAAGAACAATTTAAAATAAATATATTATGAATCAAAACTTCATTATTTAATTAGTATGGTTGTTAATATGCTTTAGATTCCATTAGATTCCATTTATCATTATGTGGCAAGTGAGTTATAGTTAGTTTATAACAAATTATTTTTCACTATATTCAAGTAGATTCCATTTATCATTATGTGGCAAGTGAGTTATAGTTAGCTTATAACATTTGAGTCAAAACCTCTTATAACATTTGAATCAAAACCTTGAATAACTGGTGTTGCCTACTCGAAGTAGAATTGTTTTTGGCACTATGATTGGAAATTATGTCTATCACTATGCTTAGCTCACTTACATAGCCATAAAGGCGCTTGCTCTTTTAGAGGGTTAAACATACCACATGCTTTTGGGAGAATTAACCCTATTAGGTGGATATCACCACCCCCTCTCAACCAATTAGTAAAGCTTCGAGTGGTTAAAAAAAGGTTAGCTTAAAAAATAAAATGATATATAGCTTAAGTATGTGTGTGTGTGAGAGAGAGAGAGAGAGAGGTATGTGCAGACACACTCTTTTGGTTTGCACCACAACCTTTCCAAGCTTATACATGTCATAATAATAACATGACAGAAACTTCAAAGCTTGTCGAGCTACCCTCCTACATGAACAACACTTGTTGTTTGTTGTGTATGACCCCTCACGTGTTACTCTTGTATGATCTCTAGAATGACAACTTTCCAGCATTAATGCTCCATATACATGGTGCAAGATCAACAAATGGCTTGGCATACCACCTCAATAACAACTCAACAATACATATCATTGACACAACATGACTTAGAGGATTGTTGTGGTCGACTCGTTAAGTTATCAAAGTTCACCAAGTCAATTTGGAAAATGTGTCAACGATCAATACTAATTGTTATCTCTAAAGCCTGCAAAAGTGATAAAGCCCTAAAACACAAGTGTAGCCCTAGGGGAACTCAAGAGGGTTGTCCAATGTCACCACAACATTGTTGGACATTGGATTTAGCGCTTCCCGCGAGTTTCACAACATGGGTTAACCCCCTCTCGTGGATCCTAATGTCGATGATTGTGGCAAAGACTAATGTTTGCAGGTTTTGGTCTAACGAAAATCGTAGTCCAACAAATGGTATCAGAGCACAGGTCTCGACTTTGAAACTCCCTCGTCACGTGCTAGGTGGGAGATTGTTGGACATTGGGTTCAACACTTCCCTTGAGTTTCACGACATGGGTTAATCCCCTCTCATGGATCTTAACTCTAATGATTGTGGTGGAGACTAACGCCTGAGGGTTTTGGTCTAACGACAATCATAATCCAATAAACACCACCTCCTCTCTCTTTATGCCAAACTCCTCCGACACAAGGGATGTTTCACTAGTAATAATGTAAGATAAAAAAATTAAATATATGGGATGGTGGACCAGGACGAGTGTTTTTACAATTGGGTTATGGAGTCAAATAATTACATTCAAAAGGGCTTTAACAATATGGAGAAGGTGTAGTAAGGTTGTTACAAACATTCTCAAACTAACCAAGTGGAATTACTTCAACATGCTAAAAATAGAAGGGATCTTCCAAAGATGATCCTCACAACAAGTCAAAATCAGCCAATTAATAAGGCATAACAATGCATAGATAAAGGATGGCCACATATTAAACCATAACTCGAAGTATAAATAAGTGAGAGCCTTCTATTGAGAATGAACATGCAATAGTACATTAGTCTTCAAGTACAATTCCACGACAAGCTTGAGAGGGCCAAGATGTACCACACCTAAACTTGATACCCCAGTTAGGGCATCCCTCAAAGGAGAGTGAACAACCCTTGCTATAATATTACAACAACAAAAACCTTCAATCTAACACAAATATTACAACAAGACAAAGGAAGAGTTTCACCTCAACCCTAACATCCTCTTTGGAGCAAAAAAATCTCTTCTACAAGCTTAAAAACCTAATAGATCGATCCAAGTAATTTCATACAATCAAAATAACCCAAGAAATATGATGGAAACATGGAGAATCTCACATAGAATGAAACCTTAACTTCATCCAACCAATAGCTCTTCAACTAGGATTAGAGGGATCTCCCACAAATCCGACCAGGCTTCTCTTTATATATAGTTTTAGCCCAACCTCTCATACATCAATAACAAGTGAATCCTAGATCCACTTTTCCCTCCAAGAATAATAACATAAAAATGCATGAACAAGTATTCAATGACATGTGTCAACTTCTCATGCAAGGCACTCTCTTGAGTAATTCTTCTTTGACCGAGTATTATGGTTTCTTGCCACTTGCCACTTGTCTCCATTCTCCTTGGAGCACTCTTCAAAATACCCATCTAATAACTAACTCTTATGCAAATGATAACAATAACCAAGCTAAAAGGAGAGTGCTCCTCAAGATAGGGCATGAGTCTTCCTTAAAATGATGAAATGATGCCATGTGTCCTCATTAAAGTTTAGGCACTCCTCCAATAGTGCTAGTATATCCCTTGAAAGGTGAATATCCTAGATAGATGTGTGATGATTGTTATAACAACCCCTCAAAGCTAAGATTCCCTCAAAATATGTGCTTTGACCTTTGACCACCTCCTACATCATACAACAAACATTGGCTACATCTCTAAGTGGAACACTTTCCTCCTAGGTGCATGTCCTAGTGGGAACACCCTTGATAATTGTTTAAGAACTTGCTAAGGGTACATCAATCTCTCCCTCGAATGATGAGCTCCCCTCTTTAGTGCAACTAACTCCTTAGTAAAAGGGTTTCTCTAGGATTATGTGCAAATGATGGGAAAGGGTTATTACAACAACCCTTAAACCTAGGAATCCTTCCATCAAGATAACCACAAAATATAATTTCTAACCTTCAAAATGTGGAGTGGTCCTCTATAAGTTAACCCTTTGATATTAAACAAAGTTATCATGTGCCTTGTAACTTCATATCAAGTAGGGTGTTCCTCTTATCATTCCTTTAGGCTAGGCATTTATTCTTCTTCGAGACTTGTCTTTTGTGGAAGATGTGAAATATTTCTTAGGACCCCCTTTTCCTCCATGCAATATGCCATGCAATTCCCAAGGGTGGAGTAGTCCTTTGTTGATTAAAGTAGTGAACAATGCTAAACTTGGGCCTACAAGGTTAGGCATAGCAACAATGGTTTCAATATCATGAAAAGATAATAACAACAACATATAAGCCTTCCAAAAGTATCCATTATAATGTCAAGAATAACGAGTATTTCCCTCTAATGAAGTGCATTTGTTGTAGCTAAACAAACATCATAATAATAGATATTTACATTCATTTATCTCTAAATAAAAGTGCCTTTGTACTATTGATATGACTATGCCATAAATGTATGACATAAGCCCAAATTTGCACCCTCTTTGCCTAAACAATTTAGATATGACGTAGACTCGTAATCACTGTAAAAGGCCACCAATACTCCCAAAGAAGACCACTTCGTAATCTACATTGACAACTACAACTCTCACCAAAACCTCCTCTCCAATCTATTATTTAATGATAAAATTACTTGTGAAAGTCACCAACAAATAACTAATCATGAAGAGAAACCAATTTGAAGTTATTCCAACCATAAATGCACAAAATCTATCCATGAAACATGGGATAGTTACATGAGATGAGCATGTAGGAAGGATTCAAATTTGGAACTAAGTCCACTTCAAAAATAATGCATGGAAGGTCCAAGAAAAAGGCCCATTCAAGGCCATGAATAACTCCTCTCCAAAAGTATATATCCCATCAAGAAAATGACTCTTTAAGCATGATATAATAAAGGAATTGTGTTAACCAGTATCCCTTCCAATATGGTGCATAACTTGTGCCAACAACAACTCCCACAAAATCACAAAAACGTCCAAAAAGTGGTGCATCGGTGAGCCTAGAATATACCAACCAAAGGAGGATAAATGTCTTCCAAGAGAAGTTCCTTTTCCTCTACTAAATCTTTGGAATAGATCCATTTAAAATCAATTCTCCAATGAATATCAATCATGAACAAGATAAGGAAGTAGTTTCCAAAGGATGTGCCCCTTTTTTTAATGTCGTTAATAAGACCCCAAATCAACATATATCTCCATAAGAAAATGTTTTCTTGTGTCGAATAAATCCCTTGCATTCATGCACTAATGATGAAATACTTCAAACCCATAATCAACATCAGTTTGATTTCATTGTTTTTTTTTCATTAAGTAATTTGAATCCACTAATCAGAATTAAAGTCAATTGTGTACTAGATTTGCCTCTTTAAATGCCATTATATCCTTGATACAATGTCATTGTTCATAATGCCTCCAAAATGTAAAATGGACATGCATTTTGGGTGGTAACACTAACTAAGTTAATGTGTGTCCAAGCCAACCTATTTCTAGAGAACGAGCTAATGATTATCATCATTCACAATACATAATGTCAATAATTAGGAACTAGCTCCATTAATGATTGCGTATAAATATATGCCATTTGTACTTGTAAAGGTTTTTTTTAGTTTATGGGATTTTATTTTTGTATTTTGTGTGAGATCTAACACTACAATCATTCCCTTCACACAACTTGAGCCACAATACTTCTCAGTGTTTTGATTGATGCCTAACATTGCAATGTTTTATATCGATAATAGAAATTGTGCAATTGAATTATCATTGCATCTTTGTTTTGCATTGGTATGATTGTTCAAATGTCTTCTAGTTCTTGGTAAGTCCCTAATTGCATGACATTATGTTAATGGTTGCTTGTATACTTGTTTTAAGTTAACACAAATTAGTGCATTATGTGTTCCATTGGCTTAATATTCAACATCTGTGGTTTAATCCTCAACATATCCATATGCTTCTATAATCCATTGTTTAAACTTAAGCTTCCATTGGTCCACTTCTCTCTATGAAAAACCTTAGTGGTGCCAATATTCCTGGGGCCTATTCGGTCATCTGTATTAGCATGATCTGAGTCATTTTTTCGAATTATTCTTTAGATAGTAAACATTAGTGTGTAGTTGTGGGTTCTCAATCCAACCCATGGCCATATAGATGGTATTAAAGCTCAAACACTTTATCCCTACAATTTATTTTTCCATCTATAGGTATTCTTTCAATTTCAACATATTAGGTCAAATATGTGGATCAAATCTTAGTATTAAAAGCAAGGGCTTGATCCTGCTCCCCCCCACCAACCTTCTGAAAAAGTTGGCACATCTAGAAACGATAGGTAACACCAACTCCATCAGCTTTTCCAACCCTTATGCAAGTGTTGTATAGTCCATGATTGATGAAGTAGTCCTGATTAGTGAAGCACCTAAAAAAAACACAAAGAAATTTACAATCAATTTACAAACATGTTTTAAGGAATTGTTCATTATACCATAATTATTACATCCACTCAACATGTAACAACCCCATTCAATGGAAAAAAACCCTTCAAAATGATGATTGACCACAATATTTATTTTTTTGAGGGGAAGATCAATGTTAAAGCGCTCAACTAGTGGTCTATCACATTATAAGCATACTTTGAAGCTAATAACTTTAGTGATGCAGAAAAGATGAAACTCACAAACATGAAGATATCCTTAACTACTACAGCTTGGTGGAAAGTACACAACCAACAATGTGAAGAGTGTGGTGGGCCCATCATTGCATGGGACTACTTTGTAAAGATGATGAATAACAAGTTTCATAATATAAAGTATGGGGTGCTAGATAAGTATATATGAAGTGGAAACAACAACATTGATGTCACAATCATTCAATGGACATCTACACATACAATTTTGCACTCAATTATGGCTCATGTGGACATCATAGAGATGAATGTAAACCTTGTTCTGTGCATGAGAGTGGATTGCATTAGTTCCAAACTACAGTTCTTAATGATGAACACACTTGAGGATGCACATATATTCATGCAAAATATTATCAAGTAGAAGCATAAGATCAATATAGTGACTCTATTGTGGGTCGACGAGATCAACAACATAATGCCAAAAGTGATGACAAGCAGTTGAAGAAGAAGCAAATGAACCACAATCAAGACAATGTTGCATAATCCAGCAAACAATCTTTCTCAATAAACTAATGTTGCACAATGCGTTGGTAGTATAATAAGCAAAATGACACAGATAAGTGGTGTTAGGCCCATAAGACACTATGATAGCCCTAAATACCATGTGCATTAGTTTCTTCTAGCACAAGTTCTCAATCCCATGTGTCACATTTGTAAGATAAAATCCAAGCTTAAAATCCCATTGATTTCTACAAGATTGCATCATAAGTTATTTATCTATACGCATAAGTTCATTGTGTTGACCATTCAATGAATGATTGTGTACAAAACTACCATGCCAATGCAATTTTCCTTTATCACATAGCTCATGCACCATAATTAGTTTTCTGCATGTGTAGAGGAATACAATTATGTGTTGGAGGACCCGTTTGGAGTCCCATTTGATTATAAGGTCCAAAACTACATTAATTTAGCCCCCAAAGCATCGTTACCTAGTGAATCTTTGTGTTGCATATCCTCATTAGAAAACACTAAAATTCAATAGATATAAGATATTAGAAAACACTAAAATTTAGTAGAAGGGACACGTTGAGGTAGGAACTTCTCTTTGTGGGAGCCCCGTTGTACTCATGCCCAAGAAATATGGTTCTCAAAACCTATGCATTGACTATCGCACCCTTGACAAGATTAGAATGAAGAACATGGCCCAAATACTCGAATTGATGGTGTTTAAGATGCATTGAAGGGATCTAAATTCTTTACCAAAATCAAAGTTTGGATATCTCTAGGTTCTTTCTCACCCTAATGATGTTTGGAAAATGATTTTCAAAGTTGAGGGGTTGTATGTAATGCCAATGGCCTTACCAATGCACTAATGATTTTTGTGTGCCTTGTGAATGATGTTTTTCAACCATTTGCATGTAAATTTACTATAGTTTATCTTGATGACACTCTTATATTTAAAAATTCATGGAATGAGTGTACTTCTATCACACCATATTGATCTTTAAGACCTTTTGCATCCACAATATTTATGTCAACTTGGAGAAATGTGAGTTCTCCATTAAGCATATTGAGTATCTTGGTTTTATCATCAATTAGATAAGATTGCATGTGGATTCAAAGAAGGTATCTACCAACCTCATATGATTCCTAGGCTTCAAATTTCTATATAAGATTCATTTTGGTCTTCTCTCACATCACACAACCTCTTCATTCTCTCTCGCTCAATAATGCTACGATTATAGTATTCCAATGGAATTCAACATAGCAACATGCATCTACCTAACTTACAACAACCCGTGAAATCTATATCATTACCTCAATGTAGTCACTAAGAGTTGGTCTATGACAACATAGACACTTAAACACACATCTCTGTAAGCCCTTCAATGACGTTGTGAGGAATTATTTACGCTACCTCTGTAAAATTGTATAGGTTGTCAAACAAATGATAACAATGCATCTTAGAAAAGGTGAATGTTATACATTCTAACCATAAGCCTTTGTAGTTTGTGCAAATATTGAGCAAAGTGCAAAGTGTGCATAAATTAAAATATATTGACTTACCTATAACAATTTCATCACGTGATTAAGCATAAGCACATGGTTTCCCATTGTGTAGCAATTTTATCAAGTCGAGCACCAATTATTGCTCTATTGATTGTTTTGGACACATACAGACATCAACCATGAGATTGGAAGCATCAATACGCAAATCTAGTGTTTTCATAGATTTATGTAGATCTCCTCCAAGCTACACTACAACTAAAATTCTATCTATTCAACAAGCTATTATTTTTCCTTAGATAATTGTGTGTTCCAACTAGAAATGAGTGTAGCAAGCTTACTAGGGGCACATTACTTTAAGTCAGAATGTCACTTTGGTGTCTTCAAGACCTTAGCAGTCTTATAGAAGTATTTTTTCTAGCATTAATTACATTTCATCACAGAGAAATGTATAAAGGGTAGTGTTGCTTACTCCACTTTAAAAAAATGATAAATATGAAGCAAGTGTTGTATACACTTTTGTCCATATTTTTTCACCCACAAGAATATATCTCCATAGATTTTTTAATAAACTTACCGACTACCTGAAAAAACCATGATGTTGAATTTGTGGTTTTCAATCGGTTCTCAAAAATGGAAATCCTTACGCCTTATAAGAACACTAATTCAACACATCACACATCACACATCACACATCGAAGAACTTATTTACACATATATGGATCAAATTTTGGGTTTTCTACATCCGTTGTCAACAATAAAGATTTTGAATTCATTTATAACTTTTGAAAATCCCTCTAGAGCACATTAGACACTAGGTGCAACATGTATATATAGCCTTTCACCCATAGACTAACAAAGGCACAAAGATCGTGAACCGAACCACTCTCCACTTAATATGCATGTCTAATCGTCTACACCTCTGAGCCTAGGATGGAAATTAGTCATTCATTTATCATAGATCTACACGACATGGTGCCTTTGAATTCAAATTTGGATTTTAACATAAAATTCCCATGTACATTGCTTATTTGATTCCTCCACCTATAGGCACTCTGCATCAACATAGAAATAAATTCACAAACCAATGCACTTTATCCAATAGATCTAGAATGTTTAGTACCAAGTTGAAAACATTATACAAAAGACCTCAAAGAAATGTAAGAATTTCAATGGCAAACACCACATCCATTGTAACATTTTAGTTGGGGACAAGGTATGGCTTCACATTTAAAAAGGAGATTCAAATTCCCACATTGAAAGCACATTAAAAACTAGGGTCGCTATGATCCACTCCATACACCATCACCATGTGATGTGGCAACAATGCCTTCAAGCTTGAGTTGTCGTCATACCTCAGGATGCATCCAATATGCAATGTTGAGTTTCTATAGTCTTATAGTCCTTGAATTTTATAGTCAGAGAAACATGCAACCCGAGTCTCTGATTTCCATAGTCCTCGAGTTCAACATGTCAACACCTTGTAATACAATCATTTATATTACAATGGGACATACTCACATAAAACTATACAACTATTCAAAATTATTAAGGCATGTTAGTTTCTAAGAGAAGCAAAAGTGTTTTGCACTTGGGAAAGTGAAACAAATGTTTCTTGTTTATTAGATAAAGCCATAAAGTTTCTCCTTTAGGATATTTTAACACAATAGGGACTCACCTTTGTGATGTTGACACAATAGAAATCACTGCTCCTTCAAGGATGACTTATATGTGCATACATGTTTTTTTGGTTTATGTTAGACCCTTTTCAATATTCAACATGTTAGAACAATATCACCATAGAACTTCAGAGCTTGTCACACTACTTTCCCACACAACTAACAACTATTGTTCATTGTGCTTGCTCCCTCACATGTGACTTTTGCTTGATCTCCAATGTGCCAATTGAAATACCAAGAATATTCTGTAGAAACATATAATCAAGATCTATCCTATCTAAAATCCTATGAAAAGCATCAAACACATACAAGTAGATCTATCAAATAATAGAGAGGAGACAAGAAGTTTGTGTGATAAAACCCCAAGGTGGGGAAACATCCACAAAACAAAGCATCATAAAACTCTCCCAATTACATAAGCTAGAGCACACATATGCATGTATTTCAAATGGGATCCATACAACTCTCAATCATATGTATGATCTAGCTTGAGGACCCTTAGGGTCTAAGCTAATGATCAATACCATAAGCCACACTCCACTTTTCCTTGATTCAAGACCGATTGCCTAAATTTAAAATAACATGGAGAAACCGAGACCATTGAGGCACAATCAAGGGTGGAGATCAACCAATCCATAAAGGTTGAAGATAAGTTCATCAAGAGATAAGGGAGAAGCAATGGATAAGAATGACCTATGAGTGTAGGTCACCATTATCTGAGGGATAGGTCACCACCAAATATCTCCCAAAACTATCTCCATGTGCACATGTGCTACATTACAAAATTCCGTTGAAGCCATGTTACATTTACAAGTGCCCCACAAATGATGTTATAATGATCAGCATTATAACACTACGTACAAAATTACATCAAACCAGTAGAAAACATTAAAACACATTCTAACATTCCCCCGTAATGTTGACTAGAGGAATGAGCACATGAACTGAGGAAGGAGTTGTGTTACATAAGAGTAATAGGCCAATATTGTGATATATGTGAGATCTCGCAAATCTAATGATGCCTCGTTGTGTGTACAAATTCCTCAGAATAATGTTCTCGCAATCATCATAGTGATAGGTTATACAATGGTAAATGTGACCATTAGACAATCATTACATCATGGGCTATAATGAACACATTTGGAAGAAGATGGAATTACATTACATTCCCCCTTAATGACAACTTCAAACATCCTAGATAAGTGGCAAAGATAGTGTCAAACTTCGTTGCTATCAAAGATAAGATGCTAAGTGGAACAAAGTAGGAAAACATCAATAAGTTGCAACAAGGTCCTCAATAAGGTGTAAGGAGAAGACACTTGCTACTGTCACTAAATCAAAATGACCAGCAATGGCAACATCAATATGCTCATGATGAAGTGCCAAGTAAATCCAGATAGAGTAATAATATGTAGAACCAATTTGTCTCCAAACTTTTCACACACATTTCTTAGGAACGTGTGAAGCAAATGGAGAGCTAACTACAAGAAAGAACCTCAAAGATCAAAGGCATGAATCATCAAGGAAAGTATATAATATTTCAAAGAAGAATCTCTCCAAGAAGACATGAATGATAGAAGAAGATGAATTTGAATGTAATCGAATGGGCTGAAAGTGTCAACAACCAACTAGAGTTATTTCAATCAAGAACTTGAACATGATCTCACAACGATCATCAAGTTCAACAAGTTCTTAAATATGCATCATATGTAATGTAAAATGGTCTCCACATGACAAATACATAGTGCTAAGCAAAGTACTAAATTTATGCCATCAATAAATTGTCTCAAACAAAATGTTCTCACAATCAAACAAAGGAAAGATACAACCATTGCATTAGAGTATCACCATTTCATAGAGTATGCAATTTATGCATTTTGAAAAAACATAATCACTTAAAATAGTCCATATCAATAAGTCATGACCATTTTAAGTTCCAAAAATGAGGTATAGCCTTGAGTTTTTGGGAACAAATAAAAATTACCATAGTCAAATAGAACTATGTAGAGAACTTAAAAATACACATTCTGAAAAAAAAAAAATCACATTGAAAAGTGATGTCGTATGACAAAGTTATGGCAATTTAAAAATCATATTGAAAATCTTGGTGCTAATCCCAACAAGCTAAGCCAAAAGTACCATGTGGTAGCCTATGATTGGTCTAAATGGAACCCACCATATGTTAACATTGCAAGGTATAGAAGCTAACAAATGAGGTATAGCCTTGAGTTTTTGGGAACAAATTAAAATTACCATAATAAAATAGAACAATTCATTGGATCCAAATATGTCACTATGTAGAGAATTGAAAAATACACATTCTGAAAAAATCACATTGAAAAGTGATGTTGTATGACAAAGTTATGGCAATTTAAAAATCATCTTGAAAATCTTGGTGCTAATCCCAACAAGCTAAGCTAGAAGTTCCACGTGGCAGCCTATGATTGGTCTAAATGGAACCCACCATATGCTAACATTACAAGGTATAGAAGCTAACATGGCATCTACATAATGCTTATGTGTCATGTACGAAATGTTAACGTGGAAAGTGTTGAAAATGACACATGGAAGTGTACAAAACAACATGTGGTAGATGAGTTGGAAAGTTATGTTTGATTGCACCTATTGATGTGGCACATGTTGGTTGGGTGGATGAGTTCACGTGGTGGTTATGTGGTGAGTCCTTCAAATGATAAAGCTATTCAACAAAATGTTAGTTAAGTTTGAGAGGGAATGGGTTTTGAACCAAAAACCTCATACATAACATAATATTATAACCAATTAATCAAATTCATTTGTATATTGTTGAATAACTAATTTAAAAACATATTACAGTGAATGGACGACCCACGTCTACTAGACGAAATTCTCAATATTTTTGGCAAATGAAGACCAATTGTGGTAAACAAATGATCGATATTCACTAATTAGACCACTCCAATTGCATCTGTACAGTTAGATCAGCCCAAAATTACACCAATTTGAATAGATCTGAAGTGCACCCATGAATATTCAATCTTACATGTGGCCCAAACAGAGACCAAATTTAGTAACAGGAACATTGGTATTGACTATTTAGCATGCTCCATATGTAATGGTAATATGAAATCTAGAAAAATTAGCTTAGAATTTACATAAACCAAGCATGAGATTCATATATGAATTTGAAGATCTATAAAAATTGGGCTTAATAAATCAGATTTGAAAATTTTGACTAACAGATTTAAAAAATAAACTATATCTAGTAAATTGATGTAAACAAAAAAAAGAAACTTCAATCACTATTGTTGAATGCTCATGGAAGGAAATAGTATACCTCCTATCCAATATTTCAACAAACAAAGAAGTTCATCCAAGGATTTAGATGTATGGTTCTAATACCATGAAAGAACATGAACATATTATTAGCAACACATAACCAAGATCTATCCTATCTAAACTTGTATGGAAAGCATCAAACAAGTAAAAGTAGATATATCAAATAAGAGAGAGGAGACAAGAAATTTATGTGGCAAAACCCAGGGTGGGGAAACATCCATGGAAGAAAGATTATATTCTTCAAAAATATCCCAATTACATCAACTAGATCACACTCATGTATGGAGTTTAAATGGGATACATACAACTTTCAAGCATATGGATGAACTAGCCTAAGAACCCCTAGTGTCTTGGCTAATGATTAATACCATAAGCCACCCTCCACTCTTCCTTAATTCAAGACCAATTGCCTCAATTTATAGTAACCAAGAGAAACCTAAACCATTGATTATAAGGCATAATCAAGGGTGGAGATCAACCAATCCACAAAGGTTGATGATAAGCTCATCAAGATATAAGGGAGAAGTAGTGGGTAAAAATGACCTATGAATGTAGGTCACCATTACCTAAGAGACAAGTGGCTACATCTATGAGTAATCCTTTCATCTATGGTTTTCATTGTTATGATTGTTCGTAACAATATCATTCTTATTGATGCCCTAAGCAATATGATAGTTGTTATTGACATAGATGCATTACATAGTTAAGTTGAAGAACAATTAAAACTATTAACTTTTAGGTCCTCTTTATTATTATAAGTACATTGATTCTTAAGAGATTTTTTCATTTGTTCCATTGGTCCATGGGGAGATATAAACCCTAATTATTCATTAATGTGGTATGAGTACCCACTTTAACATGGAGGGAGAGAGATTTGAACCTTGCACCTCTCCTATACAAAATAAAAAACTTTACGAATTGGTCATAGAGTAATCCTCAACACTTCCTAAGGGTATTATTTCATTTTATTTTTTCCATGTTGCCACGTGTCCAGCTTCTAGCCCATAGGAAAGAATGATATTATCAGTACCTTGCTAGCCCCAATCAATAATTAACTCATGAAGAGCCCCACTCAACAATCGGATCACAAAGAGCGAACATGTCACAAGTGGGATTTGAACCTAGGTGGGGAGGAAAACAAATTATCCTCTCTACTACTTGAGCTTAACATAATTGAGATCCTAAGAGTTTTATTATACATGTATCCCAACCAATTATATGAGAGATATAATTGGCTTAATTTAATTTTGAGTAATATATATTAGTAATAAATGATCTATCATTGGTTTCCACTGGTAAAGATTCGATCTTTACAATGTTTTTAATGATCTTTTCCTAAATGAAGAGCTTCAGATCTCTATATGAAGAAGCTAGGGCATTACCCTAGTCGCACCATCATTTCCATATGGATTCTTCAACCCCATATCAAAGAAATTTTAACCTCTAATGACCTCAACCTCCTCCAAGCTTCTTGTCTCTGCTTCAATCCTCCTCAACAATGTTGTCGATCTTTTTTCTCCCTCACATACAACAATTGTAGTGTATTACTCTTTGATGACCACTGTGAAGAATACTAAACTAGTGGTCTCCTTTATATTCATGAAGGCATCCAACTTAGCCCCACCTCTCATCCTGCCATCTACGATTAAAAAAAAACACTTAGCCTCTACTCCTTCTGAAAATATGCCCCCCCATTTCGAATGTGAGCACAATGGACTTGGATTTTGGATTGATAATGTTGAATATATTACACACCCACCTAGTATTTATTTTCCTAGGTTTATTGGTCTATGTTGAGGACACCCCTAATCAGAGATATTTTCCCGTAGATGAGGGCACCACACCCTCTTCAATCATTACTCAGTTGCACTTCAGTTAGACTAGTATAGTAGAGTCTTGCATGGAAACCATGGTATTATCACCAAGTGTTGCATGATCACCTTGAGATCATCACTAGGAGGGCACACTCACATTAGGATCATCACCAGGAACGAGCCACACATGTGCATGCATGAGATTCTCCTCACTCCACTTGTGATTAGCCAATTAATTGATGACTACATGGATAGTTAACTAGGACTAAGTGACATTTCACTCTTGTGTCTGTCAGTTTGTGTTCATATATCTCTAAATCACTACTACGGTGCATTATTTTATCCATGAAGAGTATATCATGTGTATTTTTCTATTCTCTAATTGGGTTAATACAATTCTTTATTCTCTCTCTCTCTCTCTCTCTCTCTCTCTCTCTCTCTCTCTCTCTCTCTCTCTCTCTCCTCTCAACTTTGCAAGCTTTGTGTGAATTGTTTCTAGCTAGATTCTCTGTGTAGGTTTCAACCAAATTCTACATGGTATTAGAGCCCATAGGTTGCTAGGAAGAAGGTTCATAAGCAATCATTTATAGGTACAAAAGATTGAAGAAGTCAAAAAAAATGAAATTTTCACCATCATATCCTCTTATGTCTTACAATTACTTCTATTGCAAGCTTAGGGTCCCTCTTCTTCTCATAAGAAGAGGCTTATATTGAATAAACATGGCAACAAAAACTAAACCCACATTAGCAATCAAGAAGGCCGGATACTTCAACCACATGGATGAGGCCTACAGTCTCATTTGCATGTCCATCTCTCCCACATTATTGTTTCATATTGAATCTCCCACTACTCCAAACGAGGTTTGGATAACTCTGGAAGGTCTCTTTGGGAAACATGATGAGATGCATGGCCACATGCTCGAGATTGAATTAAATTCTTTAGATTCAAGCATTTTTAAGAATATCCAGTATTTCTTCATGAAGTTCAAATCCTTAATGCTTCAATTAAAAGGATGCAGGATCGATATATCAAAGAAAGAAAAACTATTGATTCTCGTTATTCTATTAAAGTTGGGTCTGAAATATGTAGTATTTGTCTCCACATTTCATACAGTAAGGATTACATTTGGTGTAGCTTGGACAATGCCCACATTGAACATATTCATTGAGTCCCTAACACATGAGAAAGACACGCTCATCAAAATGGGATCAATCAAGAGCTCCAAAGTGCATGCACTTATGGTGCATGAGAGAAGAAAGTCCAATTCGATATCCAAATAGAAAGGAAAAGGAAAGAAGGATCTAGATCCAAGAAAGGGAGGAAAATTTAAACCTTCCGATGACTCTTCTAGCTCAAAATTTGGAAAGGGAAAGTAAGGGAAGACAAAGTGCAATTATTGCAATCATGGTTACCATCCTGAATCCGCATGCATGAATAAAATCATAGACCTCATGTCACATACACTCCAACGGAACAATCTTGGGGACTGCATTCCCAAGAATGCTAAGAAGAAGCCGAGAGATAGAGAGCTAGAAAATTGAGGTAATGTGCATGCTTTAATTGTAATTAATTCTTCTCCCGATGCATGGATTATTGATTAAGGAGAATCTCATCACATGACAACCACAAAAGATGTCATTTCATCTTTAATTGCATGCACTAGTCCTCTCGTTCTCATGGGTGATGATTCCCAGGCAGAACTCACTGGACAAGGGAGAGTAGATCTTCAAAATTGAAGTTTCGAGAATGTATTGCACATTCCGATACTCTCTGTAAACCTACTCTCTGTATACCAAATAACATATACATGCACAAGGAAAAGGGTGGAATTCACACCGGATTTCGTGACCACATATGACATGAAAGACAAATCCAAGATTGATGTTGGTGAGGTAAATCACCAGTCTAGATTGTACACGTTTTCCAAATTTATTGCTAAATCTGATTCCACATTACTACTAACTCATGATAATGATGATAATAGACTTTGGCACAAACGAATTGGTCACTTAAATTTTAGGTACATGCAACAACTCAACAAACAAGGAATGGTCAAAGGCTTGTTGGACATACATTTTTTTGAAGGAGTTTGTCAAGGATGTGTTCTTGGAAAACATCCATAAGAGAAATTTGAGAAAGAGAAGGCTTGGAGGACCTCATCTCCCTTGGAGATTGTTCATAATGACCTCATGTGGCCTTTCCCTCATCCTTCTATAAGCAAGGCCAAATATGTGTTGACGTTCATTGATGATTGGTCTCGATACACGTGGGTGTACTTTCTCAGGCAGAATTTTGAAGTATTTGAGCATCTCAAGGATTTCAAAGGGCATGCAAAGAAGCAGTCTAGGAAGATGATCAAGATCCTTCACACAAATAATGGGGGGGGGGAGTGTAAACAAATATGTACAATATCTTTATGATAAGTCAGGTATATAGTTACAACATACAATTCCATACACTCCGCAACAGAACGAGGTAGCTGAGAGGAAGAACCAATCTCTCAAGGAGATGTCCAGTTGCATGTGGCATGCAAGGTCCCTTCCCTCCAAATTTTGGGTTGAAGCATTCAACTGTGTCGCTTACATACACAATATATCTCCTCAAATATCTATGAGGGACAGGGAACCTTTTGAAGATTGGAGCAACATCAAACTGGAAGTCATCCACTTCTGAATATTTGGATCATGCGCATGGGCCCTCGTACCTTCAGAAAAGAGGAAGGAATTGGATACTAAAAGCATAACATGCATCTTTGTGGGTTATCCTGAAGGTGTGAAGGGATACAGATTGATAAATCCTTCAACGGACAAGCTCATCATTGAGAGGAGTGTCCAGTTTGAAGAAAGTCCCATGCATGCACCTCAGGAGCCACATGC
Source organism: Picea glauca (assembly GCA_000966675.3). Lineage (NCBI taxonomy): Eukaryota > Viridiplantae > Streptophyta > Pinopsida > Pinales > Pinaceae > Picea > Picea glauca. Next base: position 530,001 of record JZKD02S1674410.1, on the reverse strand, counting down.
AAAGAATTTTGTACTTTCTCTTGTACAAGACATCCAAGATCATGCATCCTCCCATTTAGATCAGATTTCAGATATGATTTTCAAATCTGAGTCAGAAGAGGATGGACTTGCATGTGAAGATTCATATCAAAGACCAAAATAGGCATAGTCCACCCTACATGCTGCATGTGATCTTGTGGGGGATATACCGGATTCGAGGAGGACGAGATACCAACTTGAGTAGGCACCACATGCACTTACAAATACATAAATAGTAATTCCCATGCATTGCTACATGGTTCTAGCTTCAAACCCTCAAATCTATGAAGAGGATGAAGGCAATTCCTTATGGGAAAAAACTATGATCGAGGAGTTTAACTCCCTCTTCAAGAACTAGACTCGGGACTTGGTTCCGCTTCCATAAGATCAGAATCTTGTTAGATGTAAATGAGTCTATAGGATGAATAAAGTATAAAATGGACACATGAGAAGGTACAAGGCATGATTAGTTTCCAAAGGATTTCAGTAAGTCCATGGGACTGATTATGATGAGACATTTTCTCTAGTAGAAAATATGGACTCCATCCAGATGGCCCTCGCCATTGCAACAACCAAGGGTGGAAAGTTCACCATATGGATGTGAATAGCACCTTTCTTCACGATGATCTCTCATAAGATATCTACATGGATCAACCTCAGGGACACGTACATAACTCCTCTCTAGTTTTTTGACTCAAAAAGTCACTCTATGGCCTCAAGTAGGATCCCGAAGCATGGTATTCTAAAATGGACTCATAGTTATTGTCTCCCTCTTTCATTATATGTAAATTATATCCTAATGTTTATATGCTGAGAAGTTCTGAATATTTGTTGATATTAGTGCTATATGTGGATGATCTATTGATCACAGGTAGTTCGGGCTCAACAATTGTTGTAATCAAAGAAATTTTCATGGAAGTTTTCTATGACCGACATAGGTCCACTTCACTTTTTCCTTGGTCTTGAAATCAGCCAGGATGCTTCCAACATCAAGTTGTCTAAAACAAAGTATGCTAAGGATATCTTGGTTAGATTCAACATGACTAACTGCAATCCTACAACCACACCCTTCTTATTTGGGGTCAAGCTTGAGGATGGAAGAGACACACCATTGGTGGATTGCACCAAGTATAGATAGCAAGTGGGTAGGCTTCATTACCTCACACACTCCTATCCATATCTCCCATATGCAGTGGGTGCAGTTTCCAGGTACATGCAAGAGCCACATGAGCTTCACTAGAAAGATGCCAAGCACATCCTCATATATGGTTAGGGTACCACCGATCATGGGATGTACTATGCAACAGATTGTACATTGGATCTCATGGGCTATACATATTCATATTGGGTTGGCGATAGCATATATCACAATTCCACCTCCAAGTGTGTTCTTAGTTTGGGATCCAACCCCTTCTGTTGGTCAAGTAAAAATCAATCAACGATTTCTTTATCATCAGTATAGGTTGAGTACAGAGGAGAAGTAAACATTACCATTCATGAATTTTGGCTATAGAACTTCCTCATTGAGATCGGTATCCATTTCCATCGTCCTATTATCATCTAGTGTGACAATCAAAGCACACTAAAATTTTGTAGAGACCTAGTGCAACGACATAGAACAAAACACATCGATATCCACATGCATTACATCAGAGAATTGGTTCATGATAGGATCATCAACTTGTAGTACTGTCCTTCCTATAAACAAACTATCGACATCTTCACTAAGACTTTCACTGAGCAAAAATTCCACTTTCTGCGTGACCTTCTTGGAGTGAAGGACACAACTTCCTAAAAGCTATCTTTCTTTTTCAACATTTTACTTGGGGGGGTTCCCATGAGGTTTTCCCTCTTTCCACTTTTTCATTCATTAGATGCATTATAAAATGGGTACCTGACAACGTTTCTTATGGGGAACCATTCTTCATTTACTACCTAGTAGTGTTCAAGGGGGCTGTTGGAGATATTACACACCCACCTAGTATTTCTTTCCCTAGGTTGATTAGTCTATGTTTAGGATGCCCCTAGTTAGATAAATTATTATCTAGAGAAGGGCGCCACACCCTCTTTAGTCATTACTCAGTTTCACTTCAATTATACTAGTGAAGTAGAGTCTTGCATGGAAAACTCAGTATTATCACCAAGTGTTGCATGCTCACCTCTGGATCATCACCAGGAGGGTGCACTTACCTTGGGATTATCACCAGGAAGGCACCACACATCTGCATGCATTATATTATCCCCACTCGACTCGTTATTATCTAGTTAACTTATGACTGCATGACTAGTTAAATAAGACTAGATGGTAGTTCACTCCTGTGTCTGTCAGTGTGTGTTCACATCTATCTACATCACTACTACGATGCATTGGTTCAACCATGTAGAGTATATCATGTGTATTTTTCCATTCTATAATTGGGTTAATAAAATTCTTTATTCTTTCTCTACGTATCTTCTCTTTCTCTCTCTCTCTCTCTCAAATTTGCAAGTTTTGTGTGAATTGTTGCTAGCTAGATTCTCTATGTAGGTTTCAACCAAATTCTACAGATAATCATTTCTAATCCCATTTTTTCTAACTCTTCCCTCATTCAAGGTTGGTATAAGGAATTCTTTCAAGGATGTGATGCTTAGAGGAATCCCACACTATAAGGAGAACATCCTGTAGTGGAGGTTTGTACAAAATTTCCCCGAAAAATTCATCCTTTCTTTGTTTATGGTGGAGGTTGTTAGCGGAGGCGAGCGACCAAAGGTTTTTGTGGAGGTTTTTTTACCGGTGTGGCTCTAAGGAAAATATGCCCTAGTGCACATATAAACAATTATGCCTCGATTCTTAACTTTTCAGGAGCACCATCACACATTATAATAAAAAAATAAGCACCGAATAAAGCGCCCCAATGTTGTTGAACATTACAACCTAGTGCATCTCCCTGTCGTTAGGTGCATCATGGAAAGGTAAATAATTTTTTTTTACCAAACCAATTTTTACTATCACACTTCATTCTTTGCTTCCAAATTCTCAAGCAAGCACCAGTGCTCACTCTCCTTCCAAGGACACCCTGTTTGTGGTGCTAGACAACGAGTTCAATAGCTCCACTGGTAGATTCCACACATTTCAAAATTTTGGAAATTACCATGAATTTTTATTTCCTCTCAACGCTGGAACCATGCCTCCTCGAGACATAAGGGTCCCTGTAAATTGTTTATGACATTTCTATTATCATTTTCATCCAAATCAAATTTGAAATTGGCTTGAAATTTGATCAATTTTTCAATTTTTTTCCAATTCTGCACGGTGTGCTTAGACGCTTCAGCTCACCCTGAACTGGTGTGTTATGTGTGTTAATGCACAATAAGCACTGCCACCAGTGTGTATACTCTAACAACATGAACCAATGTCGTTCAAATAAAATCGTTGTGTTTAATTTTAAAATAAACATAGCAGTGTGTCTTTTGTGATGCCCCGTTACCAGTGCATTACTAAAGACAACACACCGCTAACCAACATGTTGGTGCTCTGTGAACACTAGAGCATTGATGCATTTCATTTAACAAAGCACCCCACTAAGATTACATTCCATAGTGGTGTGTTCATTTTAACCAAATGCACCGATGTTGTTAAAAGAACTGCACCAAGAAAAATAATGAACCACTTTGCATAGTGGGGCATCTCATTAAAAACTTTATTTTCGATGCTCTATACAAAACAATGTACCTCTAAACAAAATCCCGGTGCTCCAATAACACGGTAGCACTGGTGCATTCATATCAATGCATCACACCACTTAATCTGTAATAAAACAATTTATCCTAGTGGTGCCCCTAGGTCCAACAGACATAGAGGTGTTGTAAATAGCACTACATCAGCCTGATTATTTCACAGTCTAATAACATGGTGCATCTTATGGGATGCACCACTAAAATACATGTCGATGACTACATTGAGGTAACTATATGGATTTCATGAGTTGTTGTAAGTTAGGTAGATGCATATTGTTATGTTGAATTCCATTGGAACACTATAATCATAACATTATTGAGTGAGAGAGAGTTAAGAGGGTGTGTGATGCGAGAGAAGACCAAAATGAATCTTATGTAGAAATTTGGAGTCTAGGAACCATATGAGGTTGGTAGATACCTTTTTTGAATCCACATGCAATCCTATCTAATTGATGATAAAACCAATATACTCAATATACTTCATGGAGAACTCACATTTCTCCAAGTTCACATAAATCTTGTGGATGCAAAAAGTCTTAAAGATCAATATGGCGTGCTAGAAGTACATTCATTCCATGAATTTTCAAACATAAGAGTGTCATCAACTGCAGAATTTCCCTTCAAATTCCTTGGCAGCGGAGTAGTTGGTCCTTCAATAGATTCTTAAATTTTTTTTTAATGGTCGAGGACCAATTCTTCAGAGAAACTCTAATTTAATTTATT
>JZKD02S1674410.1:495865-521860 GCA_000966675.3 Picea glauca | reverse complement strand
TTGTCAGTGATGAAGCAGACCCTACCAATCACCCCATCTTTGCACTTGACACCGACTTGGGGTCTAGTTTGCTGCAGCTTACCGATGCTCCTGAAAGCTCTTTACTAATCAGAAAGCACCCCAGCCCTGATCATCTGATTTCCCCTCAAATCTCCCCTGTGTGGAAGATGTTTTTTGACGGAGCTTCTTCTAGCGAAGGTGCTGGTGTTGGAGTGGCTTTCATATCACCTTGTCAGGAAGTCATGTCCTTGTCATACAAGCTGGAATTCGAAGCCACCAACAACGTGGTAGAGTATGAAGCCCTTGTTCTGGGTATGAGGGCCGCAAAGGAAATGGGAATTGAAGAAATAAAAATATTCGGAGATGCTGAGTTGATTATTCAGCAGGTAAGGAATGCCTATCGTGCCCATAATCCCCGACTCAGAAATTATCGGAATGAAGTATGGGACCTTATTGATAATTTCTTCTTGGCTTTTAACATTTCTTTCATTCTGAGGGGAGAAAATTCTTTGGCCGATTCTTTAGCTGTCTTAGCTAGTGTGCTCGATCTTCCTCTGCCGCCTATGGTAAAAAATGATGTTGATATAAGATATAGGCCCTCGGTGCCAGACAATGTCAAGCATTGGAAGGTGTTCGAGGATGATTCGGAACTCGAAAGTTTTCTCCAATCTGTGGACGAATTTTCTGCATTGCACATTGACCAGGATCCCGACCTGGAAGGTGACCCTCGTCTTGAGGAGTTTTTAAATAAAATCTCTAATCATCAGATCATCTAGCTGCCAAGCAATCACATTCCGAGAGGACTTGTCCCTTTAGAAAGATTGTTCGATGGGAATGATGTGCCGGTAAAGGGCAGGGTCTCAAATGAAGATGCCGAGACAACCAAATGCAACATTGGTTCATAGGGGGAGCCTAGATTCGTCAAATTGTCAAGCAGCCTGACCAGTGAACAGAGGGTCGAGTACACGAAGTTGTTGAAAGAGTTTGCTGATGTGTTTGCATGGACGTACGAAGACCTCAAGACCTATGACACATCTGTCATTGAGCACAAAATCCCACTAAAGGAAGGGGCTAAACCATTTAGACAGAAGCTGAGACGGATAAATTCCATGTTGCTACCTGTCATGGAGAAGGAAGTTAAAAAGTTGTTGGATGCACGAATCATTGTCCCCTTGAGATATTCCGAGTGGGTGGCCAACATGGTCCCAGTAAGGAAGAAAAGAGGAGAAATCAGGCTTTGTGTCGATTTCAGAAACCTGAACAGAAGATCAAAGAAAGACAATTACCCCCTACCTAAGATGGAACATATATTGCAGAGGGTAACCGATGCATCCAAGATATCCATGATCGATGGGTTTTCTGGCTATAATCAGATATCAATCATGCCCGAGGACAGGGAGAAGACAACCTTCACCACTCCTTGGGGCACATTCATGTATGCCAAAATTCCATTTGGATTGATGAATGCAGGAGCAACATTTCAACGAGCCATGGACATAGCGTTCATTGGGGAGAAGGACCAGTTTGTGGTAATCTATCTGGATGATATCACAGTCTTCTCCAGGACAAACAAGGAGCACCGTTGTCATATGAAGAGAGTCTTCTTGAAGTGTCGAAGGTTTGGCCTATCCCTGAACCCCAAGAAATCTCTGTTTTCTATGAAGGAGGGGAAGTTATTAGGCCATATAGTGTCAGCAGAGGGAGTGAGGATTGATCCTAGCACGGTAGAAGCAATTCAGACCCTTTCACTTCCCAAGTCTAAGAAAGAGGTCCAAGCATTTCTAGGAAAGATTAACTTCCTGAGGAGATTTGTCTCAAATTTTGCTGAACTGGTAAAACACATCACAACAATGCTCGGAAAGGGAAGCGAAGTGAGATGGACCGCTGAGCCCCGGGCATCTTTTGACCAAATAAAAAAGGCATTGACTGAGGCGCCTGTGCTTATCAGTCCTGACTATTCCAAGGATTTCTTGATTTTTTCCTTTGCTTCCTGGGATACAGTGGCAGCGGTCTTACTGCAGAAAAATAAGGAAGGGCGTGAACAACCCATCGCCTTCTTCAGCAGAGTGTTAAGAGACACAGAAAGCAGGTATGAAATCATGGAGAAGCAGGCCTATGCCTTAGTGAAAGCTCTCAAATCTTTCAGAGTCTATGTCCTGCATTCAAAAGTAACAACATATGTTCCTTCAACTTCTGTGAAAGACATCCTTGTGCAGCCCAACGTAGATGGGAAAAGAGGCCGATGGATCGCAAAAATTCTGGAATTTGACTTGGAGATAAAACCCACCCAGCTGGTTAAGGGGCAAGGTTTAGCCAAGCTACTGGCTTGAGAGGACAATCCCATCCTCGATGTTGTACAATAATCATACATGGGGATGGATTGGAGAGGATGTCCAAACATCTTGTTTACAACAGCCGAGCCACCAGATGAGAGAGGTATTATTATCGTTATGTTTTGATAAATCTATTTGCATATTTTTATGTCTTATTTAATGCAGATGTAATTTATTGTAACATTTTGTTTCAATTATCTTATTATTGTTATCTATTGTTTTGTAGATGCCGACACATTTGTTAGGGATGAGCCTCCCCAACATGATGAGGAATTGGAGGAGGCAAAGGGAAATCCTATAGTACATAGACCTCACATGCCATGCAAGTCAGATCAGAGAGTCTGAATAGAGGTGGTGGATCGCCTATGTGGTGTTCTAGTTATACATGGAGCTTGATTAAGACATATTATGGGTACGAATTTTCCTTGTGACATGACATCACTCATGCATCGTATTGTTGGTGTTCCAACCTCATCGAGAGGTTGATGGATCATGCTCATGCTCCTCATGATTCTACTCCATTTGTCTCAACACCAGATCAATTCACATCCTCCTCCTCCTCCTCCTCCTCCTCCTCCCCATTCACATGTGTTTTCACCATCCACCGATCCTCTTGAGCCTTCCCCTCCACATGTGTTTGTACCATCCATGTCTAATCCTCCATCCCCCCCTCCACATGTGCCTGCACCATCCACCAATCCTCCTGCGCCTTCCCCTCCATGTCTGTTTGCACCATCCACATCCGATCCTCCTCCTCCCCCCCCTCTACATGTGTTTGCACCATCCATCGATCCTTCAACTTCTCCTCCACACGTGTGACCATCCACCAATATTCATCCTCCTCCACTCGTGTCACCATACACCAATCATTTTCCTTTGCCTCCACATGTGTCATCATCCATCGTTCCTCCTCCTCCTCCTCTGCATATGTCAGAAGTTTTTGATGCTTTGGACACTATGTTCACATCGAGTACTGTCGCACATGTTGATCTTGATGGAGATACATTTGATAGTGATATATTATTATGATTTATTTCTGGCATAGGTACTAATAGACCTCTACCTCTGGTAGCAGAGGCACTGATGCATCTTGTTCTGGTGGTGGACCTAGCTAGTAGTGGTACTGATTGACGTGTATATTGATTGTTTTATATTTGACTGGAGATGTATATATGACATGTTTATTGTAGATTTTGTTGAGATGTATGTTTGACATGTGTATTGATATGCATATCGTTCATGTATATTATGTTTTTCATATAATATTGTGATTTTTATTGTTTGATTTATAAAATGTATTATGAGTATGCTAATGATCAACATTAGTAATGATTTCTCTATTTTTAAATTAAATTGAGATGCATCACTCAATTAAATTTATAGTTTCCATATAATGTTTATCTTTACTTGTATGAAATCGTTTGAATTGGTTTGTGATTGCAAAAAGTTATAACCATTGATGCCATATAATGTGTAACTCTTCTTCAAGGTGAATCGTTTGTTGTATAACAAGATACAATATGTTAATTAAACACGTTTATAAACAAAAATACTTAAATATGATGAGTGAAATGATTGTGATTTGAATAATTGTGTCTTTTTCATATATTGTAATAATAACATTATAATATCATTATTAACTAATAATAATGACGATGATGTAATAATAATGCTATTTTTTAATTTTTTATTATTCAAAGATTACAAGACAAAGTTATAATATAATTGTTTACTAAAATCACAATCATTATATTTTATTAATATTTTATTAATTTATATTATTCAACTATTATAATATATGAATTTTATTTAATTAAATTTAAAATATTAAATATAAAAAATAATAATAAATTTTGATCTATACCCTTTCAATGAATAGTTTCACAATTTTTTAATCTCATTACTAACTTTATGAATCTTTTATTTAGAAAGTATGTAAATGCATGTAAAGGTATGTAAGTATTAGTTGAATCTTCTATTAAAAAAACATGCTTAATAATGTATTTAGTTGATTTTGTATTAAAATGTATGCAAATATTAGATTTAGTAAATAAATGGAAAAATCAATTTGAATAATTACTCCTATGAAATGCTAATTTTTCATCTATTTTAATGATAAAGTTATAATGATTGTTTATTAAATTTACAATAGTTATATTTAGTCATTTTTGTTATTAAAAAATATAATTAATTAAATGTATTTAATCAAATTTAAATTATTAAATATGAAAACCAATTCATTAATAATAATGAATTTCAATCTTTGGTTTCCATGGTAACAATTTATATCCAAAATTTTTAGGGTTGGATTATAGATTGGGGAAAACTTTAGAGGCTAAACTTCATGATTTGTCTTGTTTTCTTATAATAATAATTTGCTATTTTTTTTTTTCAAATTATTCACCCAAATTCTAATATGAGATAAAATTATTTTACTCTATAAGTTATCAATATTTTTTTTTTTAAATATACAAATACTTAGAAATTGGAATACTTTTACAAGAATATCACCAAACATTTTATAATTAGTATTTTAAAAATTAGTACAATTGACAAATGTTTCTATACTTTTAGATAAGTATGGATCCTTAAAATTTTCCTTAATTTTGACTAAGCTCTAGAAAAATACTCTTTTAGAATTTTCACGTCCTTTCTATATTGACACTTATTTAAAGGAGATTGTAAAATGAATGATTAATATAAGTTTATATGATTATAAAACTAAAGGATGGAGTGGAATAGGTGAAGGCCATGATAGTTGCACTAGTTAAGATTGAGAATGCCAACACCACAAGTGTGATTCCATAACTCATAGATGTTACACAAAGTTATTTTGTTGGAATTGTCTTTAGAAGTTCCATCAAAGTAAGTTGCAATAATTATTTGAATATTGAATATTGATTTTTTCAAACAATAAAAAAATTGAAGTTTGATTTTTTGATATCTTCATTTTTTTGTTAAATAAACTATAATTTGAAATAAATCTCTATTATTGTATTGTATCATATGAATATGTCACCAACTTTGTGATATCTCAATTAATGCTTAATAATTAAAATGTTAACATAAACATATGTTAATACAATACACCATAAATTTGCTATAATAAACAATAAATATGACAAAAAATATATATCAAAACCATATCTTATGCTTGTACTATTTAATGCATTTTCAATATGGTGGTTGTAAATGGTTGTTAACTTTTCATATCCAACATTATAAAATGAAGAAAATAAAAACATAATTGGCCATTATAGATACCCATAATAAAATGACACATCCACAATATAAATGTTGAAACAAAGCATTTACATATTAGTCTTCATTTGCATCACCCTGATTATCTTCCTCGCTTGGCATTATAACATTTTTGTTCTCAAAAAGATGTTTAGATCTTGAATCATGTCTCAGTATGAACCACCAATCCACACCCAACACATCTGGGTAAAAAACCACTTGGTTGTGCAATGTTTTGGGAAAACATAAGGATCCTTAGTTTCAACCCACATTTTCTTAGAGTTAATACATATTAGCCCATTATTATGATATTGGTTTACATTTCTATGGTACAAGGTATCCCACCACTTGCAACACAAAATAACACATTGAAAAGACGAGAAGTCCACTTGCATGATCTCTTGTATCATCCAATGTAACCTAGTAACCTAACTTCCCCTCTATTAGGTTTTGATAATGGTGGCTCAACTAGATTGGTTGAACTCGACCTCCACTCTGCAATCTTGTGTGATCATTTGTCCATTATCAACATACTCAGTGAAAAAATTCTGTCCATATGTCCACATAGATGGGAACAAATGCACCTGTAAAAATGCGAACGAAGGACAATGTCATATGTCTAATAACCCGAGAATTAATAAAATCATAATACATGTTACAATTCAAATGTGCAAAATTATAAATTGAATGTGGTACTTAGAGAGGTTATTGCATAGTTGTTGCACCCGATCCCTATGTTTAGTGCATTGAGATCTTCCCCCATGTGGGTTACAACCGGACACCGCATATTTCTCTTGTATTTGGTCAACCACCCAACTGTTGGGACACATTTTTGGCATATTTTCTTTTAAATGATTAGGATAAGGCATAATTATACCATTCAACCATCTAAATGATTTCTTGTCATTGTCCCATTTCCTTCTTTTCTCTTCATACAACACGACCCATGGTCGTGTTGCCTCCGCGTAGTAAACACAAAATTTATTCATGGCATCGATTTCTAAATTCGCTAATGTATACAAGAGATATCAAATATACGTTATCAACTTAAAAAACAAATTTATTAATGACATCAATTTATAAATTTGTTGATGTATACAATAATTCAAAACGAATAGCATGATATCAAATATATATTATCAACTTTAGTGTAAACACTTTCACTATATTAAATTGACAAAATGCTTGAGTGACTTACTCTTTAATAAGTTCATTTTTCTGTTCTTTTGGAGTAGCTACCCTTCCCTTTTGTTCTCATCTCGTTGGTTAGACCAAACCATTGCCCCTGGTGTGTCGTCAATTTTCTTGATGTACTCATTGGCATAATAGAACAACTTATATACCATGTACCCCTCTGCTATAGAGCCCTCTGGTTTTTCCCTTTGTCAAACAAACCCCTTCAATTTTTTGATGTGCCTCTCTAGGAAGAACATCTAATGACATGAGAGAACCCCAACTACTTTACCCTCATCAGGTAGGTGAATTAGAATATAGACTTGCAATTCCATAAAAATCATGGGAAATGTTGATGCGAGAGGAGCTTTGATACTTCTCACAACAACATCTTGAATCTCATTAGGCTAAGCGAGATAGGCAGGAATATTACCCTAGGTTTATAACCTTTTACTCTTACAATTAAATCTTTAGAATTGAAACCTTGAGATTTGGAATTCCTTTTAAAAATATGAAATTTTTATGTTTTATGATATTTATATCAGCCAATGAATAAATAATGAAATAATATAACATTAAATAAATAAAAGGAACTTCAAAACATGCTAAAAATCATGTAAACTGAATAAAAGAATAAATTTGAAATCAAAGTATTCTAGTAAGCCAAAATATGAGAAACTAATAAACAAATAAACTTTATAAATACCAATATGAATTACAAAACAAATTATCTTTACTGATCCCTGCGAGGATTAGGACCAGATATGTCCTTAGAAGTCAAAGATGTAATACGAGTCATACAAAAACAACTAGTACCAAAAGAAAGAGGCACGATAACAAGAAATGATTTGGATCACTTCAAGAGACATAAATACCATCATCAATCTTTACAAAATTGATACTAATTAACATCGAATCAGGCTATAACTTCTAAAAAGTGCAAACATATTACAAAGGAAATAAATAAATTTGAAGAACACCACAGGTCAATGCCACTCTATCTTTCTTTGCCACCTTTCAAGATATCCCTGCTGTCAATAAGATAGTTTAGTTCTCTAGAAACTCATAATGGAAATGAATAAGAATTATAAACTCACTTTCAAAGCTTAGGCATACCTTGAGACCAAAATTTTCTTCCATTCATGACTTCTCTCTCCTTTTATCTTGGCACAAAGTAGTTGGGTACTTCAACTACCTTTTAATTTAATTATGTGAGAGAGTAAAACTATTTTATGGTAAAGGTCATGAATCTATTTTAAATATTTTAACTAAAAGTAGGTGGGGCCCCAATAGAATCTTTATAAACTTTATTTCACATCAAATTTATCCTTGTAACTCTATAATAAAAATAATCAACATATATGGCAGAAAGTATAACTCAATAAATGCATCATCATAGTAATAATCATCATAAAACATAATAATCATCATAAAACACTTGTGCCTTCCTTAATAAAAAATATATGATGTGTTCATCACCTATTTCGACTAGGTGTCAACGTCATGTACCATGGAGATAATTGCCTTATGACATGACAAGGTTGAAGAATTTTGGTTAAGCAAGACAATTATGCCCCCACCACTTCTTTATGTGTCCACGGAATGTCCACTCCCCTGTGTGGGATAATTTTGTAATGTATCATGTAAGCATGGGTCAAGTTTTAATAATTTAGTTTCCTAGGACTTTATCATTAGGAAAGTCCTTTCATCGAGTGTTTTTTTTCTTTAGGTAATTAATCTTGTTTTTCAACAATTTTAATTACTCCTGAGTTTTTCACTCAATAATCCTCCAAAGTGGTGAAAGGCGTTCTAATGATTGATCCTAGTGGGTGAATAAGGTCTAAAAATGTTGTAAATTACCATGCTATACATATCCTAGAGTCTTGTGGAATTCTATTAGGTTTTAATAAGATTTTTTAATAATTAAAATTTTCTGTAAAATGGAAAATTTAATTATTTTTTACGAGAAATGTAAAAAATTGGTCCTTGGGGATTTTTTATAGGGGTGTGAGTACTCAAAACAAATGTCTTATGACCCCCTACACCCTTGGACCAAGTTTCAACTCAATTGAACAAGTTTTTCTAGGTCATTGACCATGAGGAGTTCAAGTCAGTCAAAAGTCAACAAATAATTCGTTAAGGTAAAAAAAACCAAAAATTGTAAAAGTGTCTAAAGTCAAGAAAAGAAGTGGGGAAAAGTTTTCTAATGTATTTACTAAGTTGGAAAAGTAAAAATCCACTTAGAAGAACCCCCCATGATAAGTCAACAACTTAAAGTGAGTTTCCCTAGTGAGAGGGGCACCCCCCTTCTTCATGAACTTAGGGAAAAGTGAAAATTAAAGTATGAAGAGGCCTCAAACCCTAAGTGTGCCCCCCTTAGATCATAGTAAAAAGTTTTAACACAAGAAAATGGGCTCCCCCCCCTCATATCTCACCCCTCAAACCCTAACTCACTCCAAAACCCTAAAAGTGTGCCCCCATTGACTTGTTTTCTCTCTCTTGGATGGGTGGCACTTGTAACTCATCCAAGAGGGGTATCTCCTCTTTCCCTCCTTTAAAGGAAGCCCCTTCTCCTCATTTTGACATGAATTTTTCATAGCAACTCAATTATACCAAAATTTCTTCCCACTCTCTCCCATTTCTCTCATGTAATTTTGTTGCAATTTTGCAACCATTCTTTTGAGAAATAAAGTGAATCTTTGGAGGATCTCTTGGTGTTATTTGTGCATTCTTGGTTCTTTTTGGATACTCTTGTATGGGATTTTATCTTAGTGAGTTAATATTGTAAAGTTTTGTTTATTTTTGCTTCACATTGTTTTACTTGAAGAACCATAAACAAAGTATTTTGCTAAGGATAAATCTGTAGTAGTATTGTTATAGGTTTATGTGATTTGCTTTTATTAGTGTTTACAAAGTATTTGGTAGGCCTTTTAAAAGATCTCACCTTCTTGCCTCATTGTGTAGCAAAGGTTTACATATTTGCAGGTTGCTAAAGCTTGGAGGAGGAACTCCAAAGGATTCATTTTGCTTCACATAATTTTCTATTCAATTTTCATCATTCTATTTACTTATATTCTGCATACATAATCACTTAAATCTTGCTAAAAAATCAATTTCCAAGTTCATATTTTTATTGTAAGATTTTCTGTATATATGCTAACCCAAAACTAACATATTTAGGTGATTTTTAGCATTTTCCAGCAAGCTTTGTTTGATTTTTTGTGCAGGTTTTCACCATTAAAAAGGGAGGTGCTGCCCAAAATTGGCCACTAAAATATCAGGAAGATATCTACAAGATTTGGTACAAAACCCATTTCTTTCTCTTGCTTTTTAAAGTCACTGTAAGCAACCCAAGAGAGTCTCTTGGGATTGCATTCTCCATTTATTTTCCAAGTTCATAATCTGTAATTTAGTTTTAAATTTTTCCCCACACCTTGCATGCGATTGACTTTTCCATCCTTGCAAAATCGTGCCGGCTAGGATTAAAAGTAATTTTCTGATTTCTGCATTAAAATATTTACCCACCTTTGTCACAAAATTTGTCCTCTACATTGTGCCAAAGTTGTGTGGAGAAGTTTGTTCATTGTTGTTTATTTTTTTAGCAATTTATTTATTGTTTTCCCACACCTTGCATGTGAGTGGCTACGTCATCTTGCAAAATTGTGTTGGATAGTGTTTAAAATTTCGTTTGTTTAAAGTAAATAAAATTTACCCCGCCTTTGCCCCATATTCCCTCCCCTTGCCACTTTGTGGATGTTGGGTAATAAGAAAGGGAAAATGATTGAGTGGTTAGTTTAATTAGGCACTCATTTCTCATTATTGTTTGGCCATTAAAATAAGGTGAGTTATGGAGGCTAGAAGGGGTTGAACCCGGGAACGGTTTCATGACACTAAGTGTCCTCCTTGTTGAGCACCCAAGCACTTTGGATTTGACTTGTGGAGCTAGGGGAGAACCTTGTTGTTTTGTTGTTGAGCACCCAACACTTCCTCTTGGTCAAGGGATAAGGACTTGAGGTAGTCACATAGCTTAGGCTTGCAACTCCTCACATATAAACCCCTAAGTTAAAGAGAGATTTAAAATTAACTAAAAACAACCTACACATTTTCACAACATTTACATCTCCTTGCAATTTCCATTTCAACAATTTATTTTCAATTATTTACATTCTATTTATTTTTGTGCAAGTTATTTTTCATGTGTAAATATTCACATTGATTCATTTACAAGTATTCTTATTTATTAATTATTTTAAAATAATTGTGTAAATCTATTTTTCAATTCATTGTGTAGATAGTTCTCAAGTTAGTTTCATTCTTTTAGAGTTATCAATTTTTTGTATATATCGGAATAAGTGGAATTTTTAGGCACTGGTCTAATTGTGACTTAATAAATAAAGGTTTGCTTGTCATTGAAAGATTTCACATTGCATTGGTTGCTTGTCATTGGGTTGGGTAACACTAATCAACAACTCAATTAACTCTTATAATTTAAAATAAAATCTTCACATAGTTTAATAGGGTCTACCCCCCTTGGCTTCCCTATGAGTGAGCCTAAATGGAAGGATCCAGATTGAGGTGACAATGGGTCTGGATTCAGGTTTGTGCCTCCAAGGACACACCAAGTGGGTTGGAGACTTCTCCACGTTTGAAGGTGTGTATTAGGATGACAACACAATGTTTTAAAGTTTTTCAAAATTAAATATCATATAATCATTGTCATCCCAAAAATCATGTCTCTAATATCTAGAAGATAAGAAATATCATAAACATATAGCTAGAAAATCTCAGGGTGCATATCTCTAAAATAAATTTCTCTTTTTCCTTAATAATATATCTTATTTAGTTGTAATTTTGATTGTATAGAAGTGGAATGATATGCATCAATGCTTGGGACCTCAATAGGTTTCTTCCCTTTGTCACCTGAAATTTTGGGAAGAGGTATTTTGTCATTCTTTGGGGAGGAGAGAGTAACAAAGGAAACTGAAGCAATGATAGGTCCCGAGGCATGTGGAAATGGTGCATATTTGGGACTAGCAGGACAATGAGAAATGCTAGAAGGGGGGTGTACTAGATTGTTTATCCATACATCATCTATAAGTTGAAGAGGGGGTTTTGGAACATCCATGATACTTGGATGGGGTTGCGAGGGAACATTAGGAGGAGAAAATGGTTGTGGAAAAGTTGGTTTCTCACTCAAGTTCATATGATCATTCTGTACAAGTTGATTAAACTCCTCATAGTCAACATCAAAATGGATTGAAAATCTTATCTTTGTATTTCTTCATTCTTGCCAAAACATGTTGGGTATTTTACCTCTTCCTCCCCTATTTCCTTTGTTCCCCCTACTGAAGAAACTCATCTATTTCAATTTTATAAATTCAATTAATATATTGAAGTAATATACAACATGTACAAAAACATACTTTGCTAAATTATGTTGAATATGATTAACAAGGCCCAAACTGTAGCATAGAAAACAAAGCATGCAATAGGGGAAATGAAATGGAAGTTATTGATGAAATATGAAGGAAAACTCATGCAAACTCGCTCATGTATATCATAATGTTCTCTTTATATATCTATTCTCTTATTTCCATTTAAAGTCCTCTTCAAAATTCATTATGAGAGTCATATGGTATTATCATGCCAGATACTTTCAATAAAATAACAACAAGGGATAACATATATAGGGAAGTGAAAAATGGAAATATGAGGGATTTCAATAACTCTCTAATGTAATATAACATTTATATGTATAAGAGTTATAATTATGGAGTTATTTATTTTATAAAACGAAGAAAACATTGAGCAACATCATGAAATATTATATGTACAGAGATAATATGAAGAATGAGTTGTAGTACGTGCCTTGAAATCACAATTCTAGCCTTCTATTGAAGTGATAAATTGTCACTGCATATTCATTTTCAAAAGTAAACTTTAAATGGCAGCCAATAAAGTATATAACCATTTCATAAACTATTACTCATAATCAATAATGAGAATTAGGGTTTGATATACCATATTTTAAACCAAATCCCAGGTCAAACCTTGTATCAACCTCTTTTTTTATTAAAAACAAATGCTGAGTAAAAACAACCCTTTTTAGTTTTAACTTATGGCTATAGCGGGCAATTTTTAGCCATTTTTTTTGCAAAGAACAATTCATATATTTTCTTGAATATTAAATGATGGGATATCATTTCAAAGCAAAACCAAGATGAGATTTTACATCAATATTACTCCAACACAAATAATGTTAGAGATAATGCTCACATTAATGTTGTGTGCTAAGTTTGGGGATTGGCTTGAGGTTTTGTAGGAGACTGTTGAGATATTGTCTCAACCTAAATCTCCAAGATTAGAATTAGTTGGATCTCACTCCAACTATATATACGCGTTATATCTTGATGTGTGATAATAATACAATTACAGTTTGTGTGTGTAATCTATGTAATGGAAGCTCTCCTTATTTCTAAATTGGTATCAGAGGTTGGCTGGGCTTAATCCCTCACGGGATGGCTAGGAGAATGTGAGAGATGTATGTTCTAATCTATTGTACATATGTAGAAATAACTTAGCATAGGCGTGTGAAGAGTGTTCTGGTTCTGTGACAGTGTGGACGGGTTTGATGAAAAACCTGTTGCTGTGAGTTTCCATATGTATATTTGAGTGTGTTAATTCAACTGTGTGTAAGAGAGCCGCAATCACTTTTACGAGTGGAATCACTGCATGTGTGATCCATTGGTGGAAAGGTGACATCGTGGAGAGGATACATCAATTCATCGGCAACAAATTTAAGAACCCTCGTCTTGTTGTTGATATATCTAGCTGATGAATGACTCTATTCCAACATCGTGTGGACCATCGCTTTCACATTCATTTGGAAGCAACAATAAAAATTAAAAATCGTGTGTTCAATTTTTTATGAGATGGAATTGGAGTAGTCCCAGATTCAAATTTAAATTCAACGAGAGCAATTGGATCATTGGCGAACAATCTTCATTTCTTTCATCATCAACATCATCGAAATCTGCAACAACAGATACAAGTGAATTTGCATTTTTCTTCATTTTTTAATTGGAACAAAAATGCAGTTCTTTATATGAGTCCAGGTGCACTTAGAAAACAATTGCCACAGTGGTACTTCTTCTTATACCTTCCTAAGTCTAGTTTGACTCAATGGGACAACAATAGCAACAATGATGCAAAATTTGTGTTGGAGCGACGTGAAGATGATCCACAAATTTATTTGTTGATGGCTATTGGATCCCATAGACTTTAGATTTATTGTGTGGCCTGATGTGTATTAGTCTTATATTTATTTTGTTTGTAAATTATATTATAGAAGAACCAATTATTGGATATACTAATATAATTCAAATTGGTGGTTCTCCACGGCATGAGATCAAATTGCTAATTTAATTATGTCTAAGTTTGTTCTATACTGATGTGACCCATTGTGCTCTGGGAGCATTAGTTACAGGTTATTTTTATGAGGTCAAGTTGTGAAACTGACTAATGAAGAAATTCAGTATATAGATCATTCTCCTATATAACTGTTGAAATTTTCTCTTCGAGGGAATTCAACACATGGAAGTGTATCCATAGGATGGTTCAGTATCAAGATTGTCCTTCGGGAGGTCAAGAAGCGTCAGTTCTACAAAGAATGTCAAAGATGGTCAGAATCTTTTGTACTTTAAATGTGTCAAATGGGAAGCTCGAATGTGTGGAGAAGAAAAGAGCGGAAGCCTAAAGATTCAAAGTGGGTGTAAGCGCTGATGAACACCAGTCAGACAAAGACAAATGACGAATTTTGTAATTGTGATTTCAGTATTGTAAGTTTTTTTTAATGTAAGCATTAAAGGGGGGTGTTAGAGATAATGCTCACATTAATGCTATGTGCTAAGTTTGGGGATTGGCTTGAGGTTTTGTAGGAGACTGTTGAGATATTCTCTCAACCTAAATATCCAAGATTAGAATTAGTTGGTTCTCACTCCAACTATATATACGTGTTATATCTTGATGTATGATAATAATACAAATACAATTTGTGTGTGTAATCTGTGTAATGACAACTCTCCTTATTTCTAAATAATAAACCATTTTTTATGACGAGCTTAACCCAAAACATTTCCATCACAATCAACCATACAACAAAACTTGAATTTTGTAGTCAACCTATTAGAGTATGTAGAGCTTAGTGAACAATTAAGCATGGAAAATGAGAATATGGGACGACGATGGTCAAAAGGAATGAGATTTCACAAAAGAAATAAACCCAACGTGAGTTCTTTCATAATGGGTCTTTACAACCAGCTAATTGAAAATGACACATTCATTAAAACTAAAACTATCACCATACCACTTCAATGTATTGAGAAAAGACAATATTATTTTAACTGAGAGGGAAGGAAAAGGGAAGAAGAGAAACATACTAAGAAACCAACTAGAGAGGCCATGCTAATTCATTTATCAACAAAACAAAGTTACAATAATGATTAAAACCACATGGGTACTTACCTCGACCATGAAAAATTGCTCTTATATAGATTTCAAGCCTGAATCGGTTGCAAAATGACCATTTACCATCTCAACTGAAACCACAACGCAAAAACAAAGCCTCCAACTCAAAGCCTTCAAGAATCAAATGAGAAAACAAGAAACCCTAATTAATTCCAAGGGTGGTAGAATACGAGTTCGGTGGCATTAATGCCCCACTCGTTTCAGATTAAATGCATGACTTTACGTAATGGCCAACTCACCATCCATATGCCGCTAAAATTAATGCATACACAAGCCAAATAACAATAACCATTGATATACACTGTCACATTAAAACCATTCAAGTCTCAAATGTCATCGTATGAATCATACTTTATACCATAAAAATCAACCATATGTGCCATAGTATTTATCAATACAAACCCTTAATTCCATTGAGAGATGTGAGGCATATAACCAA
This sequence comes from Picea glauca, assembly GCA_000966675.3. Classification (NCBI taxonomy): domain Eukaryota; kingdom Viridiplantae; phylum Streptophyta; class Pinopsida; order Pinales; family Pinaceae; genus Picea; species Picea glauca. The sequence continues at coordinate 506,149 of JZKD02S1674410.1, read as the reverse complement.
AATTTATATAATCAACCAAATTGTGTCATGTTAAAACGAACATAAACCCTCATACATCACCTTTAATGCCATAATGTCGCTTTTGTATGCCAAAATAAATATCATTTCCTTGGCATAAGTATGACACCATTTATTTTCCCATGAATCCAATATAGACCTTCAATATCATTAAGTGATGTGAGGTATATAAACCAAAGAAAACCATAACACATCACTAAGTGTGCTATATCAAGAATCATAACACCATATGTGCCATGCCAAATAAATAAGATTTCCTTTGCATAATGATAACATGCTTTTTATAATGTGGGTGCATTAGTGTTTTTCCACGAGCCTTAAAAATACATCCCTTTAATACCATGCACAAGGAAGCTTCTCCGATATAAACCATATACATGATAGAACAATAATGCATCACAAAAATGCTGATAAAAGTATGCGCCATACAAAAGTGCAATGAAATCAACCAACTTCAATACTTTTACTAGGGGACCTCACCTACTTTAGTTTTGAATTTCACATAGAGATATAAGCTTTGCAATACTTTGCGAGCTCTATAAATAGGTGGAAAAAATATGAGTCAACACATGGAGACTCCACGAGGTAGTCTACTTTTAGTAGACTACAACTCATGATCTCTGGTCTTGTAGTTATGAATATTTGGTCTTCTCAAATTGTCGATTATGCATTTCTTTTAAACATAATGTTTTTAGAAGCAAAACATTTTCGTATCAAAATTAAATGTGTGCTAACAAAACACTCATGGAATGAAGCAAGGGAAAGAAGAAGACTAGGAAGAACTTTGGCAATCAAGTTTCAACAAGACATTACTTTAATCCACTAACAATTACTCAATAAAATAGCATTGCGAACACAAAGGGAAAATTTATTTGACTTTGTTGTTTGTGTTCTTCAACACTCGAATCAAATTAATAATAGCTTTGTAGGATAAATGTAAAATGATGAAACTTTATTGATCCAGATACTTGAAACGTCTTCAAAAGTAATAAAATTCAAGCAAAAATGGAATAAAAACAAAAATAAGTCCAAATAATAAGAAAAGCGCAAAGTCAATTGATCCAGGTGGATATCGGTGTCCACCCACCTTTTCCAACTGTCTCAAAACAGTTTTCTGGCAATTTTGGTAATTTACTATTTTTAGCAGTTTTTATCTTTCGGGGCCATTTTGAGGCCCTAAACGATGTTTTTTTGGGAAAACAGATTTGCAATATACAAGTTCCTTTAATATTATGCCTAAAATGAATCTCCACCATGATACCTTTCCAACGGGTTATCATGCGCCTAAAACGAAGATCGTATGCAAAAGTTACAACCCCAGGAAGTTGATGTACTAACTTACCCAAACGAGGCCCACATGACTTTTGGCGCTTCATCTCCTAGGGTTAGGTTTTTGGATGTCTAGGGTTTTTGGAATTCCTGTGTATTGTAAAAATGCCTTCAGAGCCTCATTGTAATCATCTTCTTGCCAATGTGAGTAGCCGTCACATCTCTTCTCAGAGATAAGTTGCCACCATTCTAGCGAGTCTTTCACTCTGTATTTTTACAGTCTCTGTACATTTATTTCATTAATAGAAATCGTGTATTACTGTATCTCTGTGTTTATGGTTGCATCTCTGATACATTTCTATTATATTATTAGATATCTGTGATATCTTTGTGCATTTATTTATTATATCTCCACTCTCATTTCGTGCCGAAAACAATCCGGATCAGTGGTATCAGAGCATGCTTCTCTTGATTATTTTTTTAAGTGCATGTCCCTGACGAGGTCCGAGTATAGCAAGTTGGGTGTCGAGCTTGTCTTTCTTGAGGAAAATTGCTCTCGCACACCCAAGAAACCCTCAATGGTGGAAGAAAAGAAAAACGAGGGAGTAGACGATCCTATCAATCTGTTTCTTGAGCAAGCTCTCATGTGACAGAGGGATGAAATGATGGAGAATTTTTCCCACATCCTTCAACACATGCTGATAGCAACATGCACATATTCATCAAACAACCACTTTGGAGGCACCTCACCTTTCAAGGTACAATTTAATTTTGATATTCCTGTATTTGAAGGACAGATAGATGCAGAAGCCCTAGACAAATGGTTAAATTTGCTAGAAGGTTATTTCTTTGTTCACAATTTTTTTGACAGAGAAAATATCACCTTCGCACTCCTTAAATCTCTCCCTCATGTAAAACATTGGTGGGAAACTTACTGGGAGCAAATTCCCACAGAGGAGTCTGGAATATATGGGGCTGAGCCCACTTGGGATTTTTTTGTGGATGCGGTAAAGGAACAATATTACCTTGTTGGCAACTATGAGGACCAGTACATGAGATGGACCACACTGTAGCAAGAGAGGGGCCAAGCAGTTTTGGAGTTCAACACTACCTTCCATACCTTGCGCACCAAGCTGGGTATCAAAGACTCCGAGCGACATTTGGTTTTGAAATACCGCGGGGCTCTACATAGATACATCCAGACTGAAATGGATTTTCTGGACATCTCATCACTCGGTTCTACTTATCGATATGCTGTTAAAATTGATTAGAAGTTTAAGCACAAGAACAAATGGGAGTTCGGATATGCAAATCCACAACAACCAAAGTATGAGAAAGACGACTCTAACAAACAGCTTCCTGAAAACCAGTCTAAAGCACAAGAAAAGAAGGGTCATGGAAAGACGAAGGACACCGAAAAATGGTGCGATTTCCACAAAATCCCCTAGCAAAACACCAATGAATGTCGCTCAAAATAGTCCTTGGTGGCCGATATCAAAGACAAGGAGCCGAACCCTGATTCATAATCTGATACTGAAAATACTGGTAAAAGACAGATCATCAACACAGACCCCATTGCTATTGTTGCGACCGCAACAATTCAACCAAAAGAACCAACATATACTGAAGATGGGGAGCGCCTTTTTCATTCATAGATGTGGGTGAAGGGGACCCCACTTCATTTTATTGTTGACAGCAGAAGCCAGAAGAACCTCATCTCAGTAGAGGTCGTCAAACAGTTGGGATTGTCGGCAACACCACACCCGGACCCATACAACATCGAGTGGCATCGCCAAGGACGAGATCTTCATGTCAGCCAATAGTGTCGATTGTCATACAACATCCAACCCTTCAAGGATGAGGTATTATGTGATGTTGCCCCATTGGATGTCTGTGATGTTCTCTTGGGACAACCATATATGTGGAAGCGCCATGCTATTTATGAGTCTTGACCCCGTAGTGTCATTGTTACTTTGGGGGGTCATCTCTGTAGAATACTAGAGGTAGTTCCGACTATTGTTCCACCTAAACAGTGCCGCAAGGTAGTATCTCATACTGGAAAATTCAGCTTCTTCATAATCTGTTCAAAATGGGAACAAAAGGACACTGCAACCACTACAACCTCGCCCCAAGCACCTTCTATCCAACAGAAGCAGGTCGACAAGGTTGTAGAAAAGCGCAAAGATTCCTTTTGCACACCGTCCTCTCATGTAGCTCGACTTGTTGAACAACCTCAACCTCAACAGGTTCGTGACAGACTTCCACAAACTGAGCAGCGCGACGTCTCCAGCAAGGCAAGCAGTTCACCAAGATGCAGATTCAGCAAACGCTTTTCCCTCTCCCCCGGGAACTCAATGCAATGGAGACCATTGCTTCCTAAGGAGGGAGGATTGATCCAGGTGGATATCGGTGGCCACCCACCTTTTCCAACCGGCTCAAAACAATTTTCTGGCAATTTTGGTAATTTACTATTTTTAGCAGTTTTTATCTTCTGGGGCCATTTTGAGGCCCTAAACGATGTTTTTTGGGAAAACAGGTTTTCAATATGGAAGTTCCTTAGATAGTGTGCCTAAAATGAATCTCCACGACGATAAATATGTACAAAAACACTCAAGAAAAATGTTTTAGCTCGTTTATGGTTCAACACAGTGTTTCAAATGTGAACCATTTGTGGTATATGAAAATAATATGCCATCTTCATCCTTAAGAAGATAAGAGTTGTTTCTGACCACATATGCAACAATGTAAGGCCTTAACCATAAATTCTGAAATTTGGAATGTTTACTTTTATCCACATGAGCAAAATCCCACAACAAGAGTTTTTGTCCAGCTTTGAAAATTGTTGTCTTTTCCCTTTGATTAATGTACTTTTTTTTACAGTTTGTTGCCTGCGTTTTAGATTATTCAAAGAAAAATTTCTTTTCTCTTCTAAATATAAGAGGGCATGAACTCTCTGAGAAATGTTACTAGAATTTAACTCTTCCATTTGTAAATCCAATCTCAAAAAAGTAAGTTCAATCTCAATTGGCACAACAACCTCTTGTCCATAAACTAACTGAAAATGGGTTAGACCTGTGCTAGTCTTTATGGTGGTACGGTATGCCCACAAGGAAAATGTTAACATAGTATGGAAATGTTAAGGCTTATCATTACAATTTTGATTACATTTTTATTTGTAGACTCAGCCTGTCCATTCCCATGAGGATAGTCAGTCGAGGAGGAGAAGTGTTTCACTCCATATTTATTACAAAATTGAGTTAACTAACCCAACATAAAGGCAGGTCCATTATCATAAATTAATTCAACATGCAAACCAAATCTTGAGAAGATATTGGATTCCAAGAAAGAAATAACATGTTCATCCTTAGTGGCCTTGAGAGGAACTGCTTCTGCCCACTTAATAAACTAGTCAGTAGCGTTTAATAGGAATACATGACCCGCAGATGAATTTGGATCAAGAGGTCTGATGAAATTTAATCCCCACTTTTCAAAAGGAAAGTCTGGTATTATTGGTTGCAAAGACATGGTGGAGAATTTTTCTCTATCAATCATTCTTTGGCATTCATCACAAGATTGTACGTATTTGTACAAATCCTTGAAAATTGAAGGCCAATAGTAACCAATCTTCAGAATTTTGTGAGCGGTATCTTTTGCTATGAAATGCCCACCAATATGAATATTAAAATATGCTAATCCATTAAGCTTTTTCAAGATCAGTTGGGTTGTTGTATCATCAAGACATCATAGTATCGACAATTCTACGAAAGAGTGAAGTGTTTAGAATCAAATATTTGGAAGCTTCAAGACGAAACCTTCTCCGCTCATGATGTTCAATATTATCAGGACATCGTTCATGTTTCAAATAGTAAATTATGTTTTGATACCAGGGATGTCCTGCCAGATCAAGATTTTCATATTCAATTAAGAATAGTGCAGATAAAGCAACATCATTATTTTTAGAAGTATACCCTGGTTTAGGATGTTGAGCCGGGTGTAGAGATAAATCATGCCGCTTAATTGTGTTTGAAGTACTAATCGTGAAATCATGTTCTTGTATTTTGGCAACCCAATGTGCAAGTTTTCGGATTTGAATCATTTCAAGGATCAGTTTGGCAAGAAGATGAACTTGGGGAAAAAGTGGGTTTTTGAGGACCACCCTTGTTCTTTCTTTAATAGGACTTATTTCTTGTGTCAACCATCATTACATCCTCTTCAGGAGCCTAATATAAAAAAACAATTGTAGAATCAAACCTTTTCCCAAAAATCCGTTCTTTGGCATTCCTTCTCACTTCACAAGTATTTTCATCATGGTTTTCCTCACAAAAATTACACCATGCCCTTGAAAGTATTGTCTCAGGCTAAATTTTTTGAGGATGATTTCTTGAAACAACTTGTGTGGAACTTTCTGTAGAGGTTGAACTAGTACCCTTTCTCTCAAAAGCAATAATCTTGTTACTCATATCCTGTACAATCTACAAGACAGTGGACATATTAGTCTGATTAATTTGGTCTTCGACAGAGAGACTTGTTCTTCATATTCTAAACAAGTTTGCAAAGCTGATTCTAAAATGTTAGCATTTTTCTCTTCTAACCTATGATGATAAAAAGAAGGCAGTGCATTGTAATAGTGCATCAAAGCAACCTGGTTATGAGGTCTGATAACTTCAAGGATCTGATTATATAATTTAGTGAAATGTAAATACTTGATTATTTCACCTTTGTTATAAACAAGATTGTTGTAATGTTTCAACAAATCTGCCTGACTTTGGGGCTGTCCGTAAGTAGATTTAAACCGGTAACATAATTCTGTGCAATTTGAGAAAATTTTAGGTGGTAACTCAAAAAAATCAGCAACACCTTTCCCTTCCAAATAATTTACAAGTAATCTTATGCAAGTATCATTATCATTTGCCCCCATATTATGACCCACGTTTGAGAAGGAAACTAAATGTTCATTTACAGAAATAGTTCCACTGCTAGATAATTTGGGCAAATGATCCTTAAATTTTGGAAGAGGATAAGTTTTTTTATTCAAATTCAAAGGAAAAGATACGTGCCAAGGGGTAGCAATAACATCTTTTTCAAATTTAAATAAACCATATTGCTTGATTACCTTTGTAGGATTTGTTGTGGATTGAACAAGATTGAAATGGTTGTACATGCTCCCAATTAGAGAGGAGGTAGAAGCATGCATTGAAGAAGCTTCACTTGAAGTACTAGAACCAACGGAAGAAGTCATTATGATATTCTTAGGAGAGAAAGACTTAGACAAAATTGTAACTTCAGTTTCAAAATCATAGTGAGATTGCTAAAGTTTATATGTAAATTTCCTAAGATTTTCTTTTTCCTTCCAATTTCAAGCAATGGATCAAATTATGGTGATTTTCCTTTCATTCTTCATGAAACATGAGATTGAGAGGTCATAAGACAAATTAATGATGAGCATGATGATTCTGAGCTTGATTTTCAAGGGATTCTCTTTGTTTTTGGATTTCTATGTCACGGGAAATTACTTCACAAGAACGTTCAAGTTGTTCACAAGACACATTAAACTCTAAAATAAAATCAAATAAAACCAAAGTAATAATTGTTTGAATAGGAAAATGAAATTCTAAATTAGGTTGTCGAGGGGTAGACAAAGTCATTAAAATAAAAAAGAAAGAAAAAAAAGAACCAAAGACTATAAAATCCCTAGTATGGTCGCCAAAAATATGTTGATGCAAGAGGAGCTTTGATGCTTCTCGCAACAACATTTCGAATCTTTTTAGGCTAAGCGAGATAGGCGAGAATGTTACCCTAGGTTTATAGCCTTTTACTCTTACAACCAAATCTTTAGAATTGAATCCTCGAGATTTGGATTTCCTTTTAAAAATATGATTTTTTTATGTTTTATGATATTTATATCAACTAATGAATAAAGAATGAAATACTATAACATTAACTAAATAAAAGGAAATTCAAAACATGCTAAAAATAATGTAAACTGAATAGCAAAATAAATCTGAAATCAAAGAATTCCAATAAGCCAAAATATGAGAAAGTAAACAACAAATAAACTTTATTAAAGACCAATCTGAATTACAAAACAAACTATCTTTACAGATCCCTATGAGGATCAAGACTAGTGATGTCCTTAGAAGCCAAAGATGTAATAAGAATCATACAAAGGAAACCAATGCCAAAATAAAGAGACAAAATAACAAGATATGATCTAGATCACTTCAAGAGACATAAATTAGCACTGAATCGGGCAAGAACATCTAAAAAGTGCAAACCGATAACAAAAGAAATAAATAACCTTGAAGAACACCACAGGTTAATGCCACTTTATCTTTCTTTTCCACCTTTCAAGATATCCCTACTGTCAACGAGACAATTTAGTTCTCTAGAAACTTAGAATGGAAATGAATAAGAATAATAAAATCACTTTCAAAGCTTAGGCATACCTTCACACCAAATTTTTCTTCGTTCCATTCATGACTTCTCTCTCCTTTTATCTTGTCACAAAGTAGTTGGGTTGTTCAACTACCTTTTAATTTAATCAAATTTTAATTATGTGAGAGAGTAAAATTGTTTTATGGTAAATGTCACGAATGTGTTTTAAATATTTTAACTAAAAGTAGGTGGGGCCCCACTAAACTCTTTATAAAATTTATTGCACTTGAAATTTATTCTTGTAACTCCATAATAAAAATAATCAGCATATATGACATAAATTATAACTCAATAAATGCATCATCATAGTCATAATCATCATCAAACACTTGTGCCTCCCTTAATAAAAAAAATATGATGTTTAAAGTTTTTCAAAATTAAATATCATATAATCATTGTCATCTTGAAAATCATGTCTCTAATATCCATAAAATAAGAATTGTCATAAACATATAAGTAGAAAAGGTCAGTGTGCACATCTCTAAAAGAAATTTCTCTTCTACCTTCATAATCTATCTTCTCTGGTTGCAATTTTGATTGTACATAAGTGGATTGATATGTATCGGTGCTCGAGACCTTAGTAGGTTTCTTCCCTTTGCCACCTGAAATTTCATGAAGAGGCATTTTTTCATTCTTTGCGGAGGAGCGAGCAACAAAAGCAACTGAAGCATCAATAGGTGTTGAGACAACTGGAAAGGGTGCATCTCTATGACTAGAAGACCAATGAGCAATGCCAAAAGGGGGTGTACATGATTGTTTATCCATCCATCATCCATAGGATGAAGAGGGGGTTCTGGAACATCCATGATATTTGGATGAGGTTGCAAGGCGCATTAGGAGGAGAAAATGGTTGTGGCAAAGGTATCTTTCCACCCAAGTTCAAATGGCCGGTCTGTACAAGTTGATTAAAATCCTAAGAGTCAACATTAAAATGGATTGAAAATATTATCTTCTTATTTCTTCCTTCTTGCCATATCATATTGGGTCTTTTTCCTCTTCCTCCCCTATTTCCTCTGTCCCCCCTGCTAAAGAAAATCATCTATTGCAATTTTATAAAGTCAATTAATATCTTGAAGTAATATACAACATGTACAAAAACATATTTTGCTAAATTATGTTAAATAAGATTAACAAGGCCTAGACTGTAGCATAAAAGACAAATCATGCAACAAGGGAAATGAAAGGGAAGTTATTGATGAAATAGGAAGGAAAACTCATGCATACTCGCTCATGTATATCATATTGTTCTCTTTTTTACTCCAGTCTCTTATTTCCATTTAAATTCCTCTTCAAACTTCACTATGAGAGTCATCTAGTATTCTCGTGCCAGATAATTTCAATAAAATAACAAGAGGGGACAACATATATAGGTAAGTGAAAAATGGAAATATGAGGGATTTCAATAACTCTCTCGTGTAATATAAGATTATTGTGTATAAGAGTTAGAATTATGGAGTCATTTATTCTATAAAACAGAGAATACATTGAGCAACAACATGGAATATTATATGGAAAGTGATAATATGAATGATGAGTTGTAGTATGTTCGTTTGAATCACAATTCTGACCTTCTACTCAAGTGATAAATTGTCACTGCATATTCATCTTCGAAAATAAAATTTAAATGGAAACCAAGAAAGTATATAACCATTACTGATAATTGGTTAAGAGAATAAGGATTTGATATACCGTATTTTATTTTAAACAAATTTCAAACCAAACCCTATGTCGAACCTTTTATCAACCTCTTTTTTTATTAAAGCAAAAATGTTGAGTGAAAACAACCCCTTTTACTTTTAACTGATGACTACAACTTACAAGTTTTAGCCATTTATTTTGCAGAAAACAATTCATATATTTTCTTGAATATAAAACGATGTGATATCATTTCAAACCAAAACCAAGATGAAATTTTACATCAATATTACTCCAACGCAAATAAACCATTTGTTATGGTGAGCTTAACCCAAAAAATTTCCATCACAGTTATCCATACAAAAAAACTTCAATTTTGCAGTCAACCTATCAGAGTATGTAGATCTGAGTGAACAATTAAGCATGAAAAATGAGAATATGGGCGGGTTAAGGTCAAAACTTATGATAATTAACAAAATAAATAAACCCAACGTGAGTTCTTTCATAATGGGTCTTTACAACCAACTAATCGATAATAACACATTCATTAAAACTCACACTATCACCGTATCAATTCAATTTACTGAGCAAAGACAATATTCTTTGAGGTGAGAGGGAAGGAAAATGGAAGAAGACAAACATATTGAGCAACCAACTATAGATGCCATGTTAATTCATTTATCAACAAAACAAAGTTACAATGATGCTTAAAACCACATGAATACTTACCTCGACCAAGAAGATTGATTTTATATAGGTTTCAATCCTGAATCGGTTGCACATCGACAATTTACCAGCTCAAATGAAACCACTGTTGATTAAGGTTGGTTGTCATTGATGTCAACCCTTGAAGAAAGTCTGGTAGCAAATTCTGGTAGCACAAAGGTTTGGGTAATGGACCCAAGGTTGTTTCATGTATAATGGTAT
>JZKD02S1674410.1:434918-483907 GCA_000966675.3 Picea glauca | reverse complement strand
TTAGATGATCATGTGATTTCAACCCTGACAAATTCCATTCTACAATGAAGCAACATCATAGAGTCGACCCATATAAAGAAGGTGCCTGCACACACAATATAACATCCTTCTCCATAGAAGGATCATCTTTCTTTAAATCCATGGGACATCATATTATTTAAAATACCAAGAGGGACCAACCTCTCCTCTAGTTTCTTTTCTTGGCCAATGTCTCTTTTTAGTATTTGAAGCAACAAGATCACTCCTAACAACCAATGTTTCACATTTATTCGATGATATATGCCTCCATAAATAAGATGAAACATTTTTGAATATATGCATGGAATCTAGTAAGTGGCCAATCTTAAGATGCTTCCAAAATGGAAGCTCATAAAATACATATTTCCTTTTCATCCCAATGGGAATTTTCTCAACGTAGTTGTTAAAAAATTAAGGATCATCGAACATAGGATCCCCATTTGAATCAAACAATTCTACCATTTCCTTCTCCTTCTCTGTGTCACATGCCCTAATCCAATCTGTCAGTTTCATTATTTCAGGTCTTCGAGTTCTCTCTGGTTTACCATTGAAAGTATATGAAACTCTTTTATAAAGGTGGCCTTCTGGGAGGAACACCCTCAAGCAGTCATACACTGACTTTCATAGGTGGTTGGACCACCTATCCTTTATATAAGGTCCACGACAATTACATCCATGACACTCTTTTGTTACAAGACCTGCGATGTTATTGTATACATAGAACATTAGTGTCAAAAATATAGTTGCACCAAAATAAGTATGCCAAATAAAATTACATATATAAAAAAATCAATCAACATGCTTACAAGAGAAAACTCGTCCTGGATAATCGTGCATGGTGTACGCACATATTCCATACAACATAAAAGACATCTCCATTAGAACAAGTCTTGATACATCATATACACACATCCCTTCCCATAATTTCTTAAATTAATCGATCATTGGTTGGAGGTAGACATCCATTCTCTTCACTTGTATTCTACCTGGGAATATAAGAGCCAACATTAGATGTTCATTCTTCATGAACAACCATGGGGGGATATTGTTATTGATCACTACCACTGACCAAATATAATATTTTTTGTTTCGGAGGGAATACAAGTTAACTCCATCTATGGATATGCTTTATCTTAGGCTTTGTACTTCATCCATGAATTTATTGGGCCATGTATCTTATATATGCTTCATGGATATTGAATCTTCTGGGATTCACATAAATCCTGGATCACTTTTATGTGAGGCATGCCACCATTGAAACACGGATAATTGTTTGCAATGAAAGAGCCTTTGAATACTCAGAATTATAGGCATGTGCCTCAACATCTTATTTCACAAGGAGAAATTTTTTAAGCAATTTTTTATAGGGTTTGTTTATTTATATATGGGGTGTTTCCTATTTGTTGCAATGGAACCACTCATTGCATTGGATACCAAACTGGCATGTCATTGTTGGTTTGTTTTTAAAAACACCTTCATGGTTATCAGTGCACCTTATCGATAGGTAGAGCACCGATGAGTATTTTCATGTCAACAACACCTCTTAATTTAAATTGGAAATAATATTAAAAAAAAAACTTTTCATGGTTGACAATGCACATTGTACATAGATAAGCATCGGGGAGAATTTTCTTATAAAGAACACTGTTGAGATTAAAATGGAAATACTATTGTTTTTTATATGAAAATCACCATGTCTTAAATTTGTTCACAAGTCGATGGTGTGTAATAAACAATACTTAGGAAGCAGTGCTTTTATTTACTCATAAAGCACCAACTAAATACAACAATTTGTAAAAACAATTGATTTCACAATGACACTATTATCATATAATGGCGCATATAAATATGGTTGACGCACCGGTGCATGTACACATGGTTGATGCCCCAGTGCATATAGATATGTTTGACGCACTGATGCGTACTAATTTACTATACACACTGGTATCTTATTTTGTAAAATAATTACGTAATTTTTTATATCTAATGATTCCTAGCTTTTTTTAGGGAGATTTTGAAAATTCCAAGGGACAAACGAGGAGAAAACCAATACACGCCGATAGGGATGTCCAAAAAAGTGTAGAAGGAGATGGTAAAAGAATGAATATAATTGTGTCGCAAGAGGAGCCATCCCAACTACAATGTGCATCAGAGGTATGCAATCATTGATTTATTCTTTTATGTACATCTAATTTAATTATCGTGTTAAATATTATTTTTTAATTGTTTTGTCACAGAAAAGAAAAAAAATAGAATCCATTCAACACATAAGATAAGACAATGAGGAATAAAAGGGTTGATCGCAAACTTTGTGAGTATTTACGTTTTCGTCCTTACTTAATATTTCATGTTTGTTGTGATTATATTTAAATAATTAATTTATACTTGTCCATGGATGTCTTCTAATAGGTGCTAACATATCAAGAGGAGAGAACCCATGAATTGTTAGACATTGGGTTAAGTGTGGGTTGTGAGTATATGTTGAAGTATGAAGGTTTAAAAGAACAACTTGTAAGTTACTATGTTGTTTAACTTTTTTTGTTTTATAATTAAGGGAGCAACAAGAAACATTTATATTAATTATATCGACTGTGCTTTGTCATGGTGTATTAAACATGCAAGAAAACAAGTATGGAATACAACGGACATAAGAGAATTTGAGAGAAGGAATGAAACATGGCTTCGAAAGATTGTGCAGTGTTTATGAAAGATTCACTGCTAAGGTATGTTTTTTTATTTACACAATCATGTATATTCTACTATATATATAAACGTAGATATACTTATTACACTTTATTTTATGTTTGTAGATGGAAGATGAAGAGGTGGAACATAAAAAACAATCCAATCAAGAAAACATTAGCTTAAATAACTAAAGTACACTATTGCCTACAAATGATGAAGAAACAAGACATGCACACAACTCGAGTGATGACAACATTTCAAGTGATGAATGACAATCAATATAATTGAATGTTACTAAAAAATGTATGTTTTGGAATATTTGTCTCTGAAAATTAGAGATTTTGTTTAATGTACTCGACATATTGTCCCAATTACATGAGGACATGTTACCAATAAGTGTAATAATTACATATTGGTTACAATTTGATTATTGTGGACCTTTACATTGTCTCTTTTTGTATGACAATGGGTCTCTTATTCATATATAATAAAATGGGTTTCTTGTTTTATTGCATTGTCGAGTGGACCTTTACATTGTCTCTTTTTGTATGACAATGGGTCTCTTATTCATATATAATAAAATGAGTTTCTTATTTTATTCCATTGTCGAACGTTTTAAAATGTCGGGTTGTTGAAAAATTAATATGTGGATAATTTACATTGTTACAAATAACATAGGTGTAATTCATTGGATAATCCATTAATGCAATCATTATATCAACATGCAATAACAAAAATATAAAACAATATTATTATAACAAATATTTGATTTTGAGATGATTAATTGAAAATTTGTTAAAAAAATAATTAATTAAAATATATACATATCAATGCACTGTATTCTTATGAACTCACTAGATGGTGCATGCCATAATATAGAAATCGGTGCATTTTAAGGTGTCATACACACTAGTGCCCATTAATTATACAAACGCACCGACATGAACTATTGAGAAAAAATATCGTTCCGTAAATGACATAATGTACAATTATATCTATTGTTTCAAAATTTTATGGTGCTCATGTTTAAAATACACACCAGGGTTCTAAATATAATGTATGCACCGGTTCTTTAAGTTTAATATATGCATCTAGGATTTAAATATAATGTACGCACCGATGTTTTAAGTATAATATACACATCAGTGCTTAGTAAAAATAACGACATCGACATCTCACCTTAAATATTCGAAATTTCACTACCATTACGTGCACATGTTGACACATGGACCAATACATACTAATTATATAAGCAATGGGGTGCACACCATCTTAAAATCACCGGGGCATAGGATAACTTAAACGCATTGGGGTGCATGATAATTTAAACACACCGGGACATACATAAACTAAAAAGTATCAGTGCTTCATACACAAACAATGCAGAGCCAATGCGTAGAAATTATAAGAGCATCATTGCTCTGCATACAATATAAAATGAAAAACTAGTGTGTAATAATTATAAGCGCACAGGTTCTTTTGTCTTATATGAACGCACTAGGGTAGGTTGGTTAAGAGTGCACCAATGCGTAATAATTATAAGCACACCAGTTCTTTTGTCTTATATGAACACACAGGGGCAGGTTGGTTGAGAGTGCATTGCTGCATTTTGACAGTAAAAGCACACACAAAAAAACCTTCGGTACAACCTCTGCCCACCCAATTTTTTTTAGTTATATGGAACATCCATTAAAACCTTCGCTTCAAATAACAGAGGTTGTAGCAGAGTTTTTTTTTTTTTTTTTCCAAATCTTGTAACACTAAAAACCTCTGCAACAAGGTGTTCTCCTTGTAAGATCAATCCCATATACCTCAAGTTCAAATGGTGAATGAAGCTTTGCCCCCATCCATCATAGTGGTCGAAGATGTTGTGAAATAATCAAACTTTTTTATTTGAACCAACAAATGAGAGTAAGAGTTAGTACCTACAAAGAAATTTAACAATCTATGAAGGTTATCTAAACTATGTAAAATACAAATAAATGTAAAGTTGAGCAAGACAACATGAATGTGAGAGAACAATGAGAGTTAAATAGAAAGAAAAAATATATATAGGAGAGAATAAGCTGAGGAATGGGAAATGAAAGGTCAACCTCTTGGCTTTCCCATTACCCCAACTCTCCCTATTTCTTCATTTAATTTCACTCATAATGGGTCTTTTGGCCAAGGAGAGAAGGATGAACAAAATTGTAACCAAAGATAGCCAAATGAAATACTGAGCCCCATTCGATGTTGGTTTTCCCATTTTGGGTTCCAAGGTAAATAATGTCTCCATGTGTTTTCATTTATCTATTTTGTGAATTTTAAATGGATATGGTTGTTGTGTTAGTTAGTGAGCTAAGATTTCATTTATCTCTATAGTGTTGGAGTTTTCATTCACACTTGTTGTAGATTATAAGTAAATGGATATCATAACAACTCTCATTTCCCCACCGTTGGTTGATTTCTGAGATTGGAGATCAATGGATGTAGTTATTTGGCTATTGTAATCTTGTAGGAGTTTCTAATTTGGTTTAATCTAGCTATTGGGTGAATTTCTCACTCCTCCAAACTATAATTCTCTCCCTCATTGGAAATTCTCTTGCCTGGGTCGATTTAGCACTTGCCTAGGAAATTTCTTATTTGTATGGGACATTTTCTCTTTTCCTTTACCAATTTTATATTCTCCTAGATGTTTTATTTCGTGCCTGGGTGAGTTCACTTCTATCTAGATGTTTCTCTCTCATCCATAGGCCATACATAAGCTGTACAATATGCACACAATTTGTACATTCCAAGAACTAGTTGTTGGGTGTTTTTCCCACTACCTGGGCATTTTGTTTACTGCTTGGGAGAATTTATACTTACCTGCATGAATTTATATGCCCCATTGGCATTTTGTTTACTACTTGGGTGGATTTAGAGGCCCTTGGTCATTTTATACATTGTCGGGAAATTTTCCTTGCTCGCTGATCACCCAAAATATTTGGTAAATGATTCTTGTGCCTGCGACAATGCCTTTCACTCCCATTTCACTTATTGCAAGCATTGTGATGCTATTATATGTGTACATAGGAACACATCCTTTTTATACTTGCAACAACTCTTATTTCTAATACACAGTCCATAAATCCATTTTTGCACACAACCAAATGGTGATTCCCTCTATCATTGATTTTGTTGTTTCCTTGGTATGATCATCAACCTTTGAGTGAAGAATGTCGAGGTGGATTATCACTTATGTAGCAAAGTAATTTTTTTAAACTCAAAGTTGGAGTGCAGAGTGGAATATTTTGTTATTGTTATAAAACATGTTTGCTACATGTTATCCCCAACTCCTAGGGACAACTAAGGATATGATGTATGGAGACCCTCATGTTGCAGACATGGAGAACCGAGAGACATCTTGACCAATAGTGTCAACTTGCACAGACAAAGACCCACCTCACCACCATAGTTCCAGGTTCGTCACGATGGTATCCACCACATCATATAGACTCCGAAAGACATTGGGTCTTTCTCGATGAGGTACAATTCATGTATTATGGTGAGTGTCATTTCAATATTTGAGGCGTTTGAGTTTGTTGCATCTATTACTTCTTTTGATTATGTGACATTTGTTTGGACATTATTCTATTTTCCCTGTTTCACTTTGGTGGGTGACATTGCATCCTAGTAAGTGGGTCACCCTTAGGGATATGTATGATACTAAGAGGTACTTTTGAAGAGTCATCATGCCTTTCATGAATATACTTGTCACTTTCCACACTTCATCCCCTCATATCCTCACCTTTTGGGTTTTTTCGGGTGTATTAGCCCAAGAAGGGGTTGTCCCTCACTTCATGGGAAGAAGGGGATGAAGGCCCAGAGGCTCGTGGTTGGAAAAATATAAAATCCAAATCATTAACCTTATAGACTCTCTCCCAGGGATCCCAAGGACAATGAAATGTATCTCATAAGAAACTGATGGGACTCATAAAAAAAAAACTAATAACAAAATGCCAACCAAGGTGGAGCATGTATGGGCACTGTTTTTAATGCTTAGGTAGACACCCCACACATGTTTTCAACCTGGGGAAGGATGATGTGACTAGGGTAGAGTCAAGGTAGGCACAATTTTTCATGATTAGGTAGAATCCCCACCTTGGCTTCAAACTGGAAACATCCTAAAAGAATAAAAGACAATAAATGGGCTTGGAAAAAGGTTGCATTGAAAACAAAGGTTGAACACACCCTATACAAAGGCACCCATAAGTGAGACACTACAACCCCTTTTATGTGATGAAAACCATGCCCAAAAGTCTTTCCCTCATCCATGACACCTCATCCACATGACTTAGAAGAAGGTCCCCTCAAGAAACATCCCTAAACTTGAGGTACGATTCAGACAATAGGTTGTTTTGATGAGGTGGTTTGGATGTACTTTCTTAGATGGATATTTTATTGATTTGATTTACTCATCATGATGCTTTTACTTGAGATACTTGGAGGGATTATCCATTTTTCTTTGCAAGACCCAGTTGGTGGATAGTTTTGGAGGAACAAGCCTAGCTTGGGATTCCATGGGGATTGAAGTCCACAGGTTGGATGCCAAGGGACCACATTCCATATCATGAAGACATGCCTTTGGTGGCTTAGAATACATCATGGAGGACCTAACCCATCCCCTACCACCCAAAATTGTTTCCCAAGAAGGCCAAAACACTGCCCTTAAGGGCTCAACGTCATAATAGGGCTAGGGTTTGGTGGTGGTTGATGAAAATTGGCACATTTTGAAGGAATGAAGACATGAATAATGGATAAGAGGCTTGGAATGAATACATGTGTCCTTTGGAGGCCTATCTCACCCATCTCCTACTCCAACAACTTGCAAAAGTTCCAAAACATCACCCTAGAAGGGTGACGTCTTACTTAGGGTTTTGTTGATGTGCAAATTATGGATTAAAAAAGTATTATTTTGTGTAAGGGGGGAAAGATTAGGTATTTTGACCCCTTATCTTGTGTTTTACACTAAATTATGTGGAAAAACTATGTTTATAACATTTTGTATAAATAGAGATCACTTGTACCTCAATTTCATCATAACTCTCCCTCTTGTGAGAGGATACTTGGCTGAAATTTGCGCCCCTCTTGGGAAAATTCAGTCTCTCTCTCTCTCTCTCTCTCTCTTATGATATGGTTTTCTCTTGTCTAATAAAGTGAAGTGGTGCACTACTCTTGGAGGCTCTTTCTCTTTTCTTTGGTGATGAAAATTGCTTGGTAACTATGGTTTTGTCTTGGCATTTCTTGGAATTGGTAAGGAAAATATGCACTTTGTTAGTTTTCTTTCTTGTTCCATGCTTTTAATTGGCTAGATCCTTGGAAGAGTATAAATATTTACAACCTCCACCAATTTTATCACTATTGTTTATTGAAAAGGCTATTGCAAAGGTTGCTAGGAGGAGTAAAAGGGTTTACACCCTCGTAGATGTTACCTTATTAGGGTTTCTATCTCAAGGGAGTAAAAGGGATTACACCCCTTGAGATTTAGTAGTCCTAACCTAATGCAAGAAGACTCCATGACCCATTTGGCAAGGAACTAATCTTTTATGGCATTGGAGAAATAAATTTTTTGCATTGGTAAACATGATTTTGAGAGATATTGGATTTGTTCAAGTTGGATTATTTTCTACATGTTATAAGCATTATTGTTCCCTAAGGAAGTCCTCTTTTAGACAATCAATTTTATGCTGCAATAAGTATAATGATACAACCATTAGGGCTGAAACAAACCCTAAACACTTTCTTGAATAACTCACAATTCAACCGCCAAAATTTGCTGAAAGTTTGCCAACATAATCTACTAGTCCTAACACATCTTTTGGGTGGATTCTTTGAAATTTTTGGTGGTTGGTTTTTCTACTGTAATTTTTTTTTTTTCATACAGACATAAGGTTGCAAATACATCTCTGCAATACTTGTCTATAACCGCTTTACATCAATGCTAAAGTCTTATGCTTTTATACTTGAGTTGTACTAGTGTTTTGTAGTTTATCGTCTTGCATTATTTACGTGACTTTTAGCATATTTTTTGAAACTCTAATAATCATTTGTTCACTGATATACATCTTCATTGACTGATGCAATTAGGGACATAAATATTAACTTTCTTTTCCACCTAACATATATCTCATACAATTGGATTTTCTTGTGTCTCGGGAAGGTACAAACACTCTTCGTAGATACTCAAAGACTTGACAACCATTGACTACTACCGAGACTTGTTTTCAACCCTCTTTCCATCTAGAAACTTGAGCTATAGTGGAATCCATTCATAAGTATAATTTTCCATCTTATTCTCCCTAGGGTTGCCTAGGATTCCCCCCCTTGAGGTGATCACTTTACCTCTAAAGTGACGGGAATACCTATTTGAGGTGTAAGTGGATACATGTTCTCTTAGTTATCACCATATTGTGGTTTGGGCCAGGATTTTCCCAACCTACAACTTATGTGATAACATTTTGGCACCATTTCCATGGAGGATTTTGAATCATCTTCGGAACCCTAACGACACTTTGGTAAGCTATCCCAAAGTCTTCCCCTATCTTGTCTAGTGACTCCACCTGAAGGACGTTCCCTTTACACCTTTGATGAGCTCTTCTTGAAGCTCATTTGGTGACTCCACTTGTGGAAAGTTCCCTTTCCCTTCCCTCTATTTTTGATGAGCATTAGTCTCATCTGGCGACTCCATTGAAGTGATATCCCAATGATGGAAACATGGATTTATGGTGCTTTCATGGAGCATACAAGGCCTTGGATGCCAAAAATATTGATGGGTATCTAAAAATGTGCCCGATAAACCAGTTCAATGTCCTCACAAAGTTCGATGGTAATCCATTGATAGTTGTAGCACACGTTGTGGAATTTACCAGATGCATCTACTATGAGAATGTACAACACGAGGATGTATTCCTATGATTGTTCTTGTTTTCCTTGGGAACTGAAAAAAAGGATTGGATCAAGCATTCTTGCAAGCCAAGAAGTCTATCTTCTTTAACAATCCTCATCAGAGAGTTCCTTAAACGTTGGGGATTGAAATATCAAAGTCTTTAAGAGACAATTCAGGACCTCGAGGATTCTTTTTCAAGAGAAGTTTTTGATATTGATCCTATTGAAAGTTTAAGAAAAACACTCCTTCCAGGTTTTGTTGAAGCAAGAGTTGAAAGACAAGAAGTTGATGGAAATAATGAGGAAATTTTCTAGTGTATGAAGGGAAGCATAGAGAAAGACTATGATTTTTGTGAAAAACTAATAGAGATTTGTCTCGACAAAGACTTTCTGATCAAGTTATGAAGATGAAGCACTTGCGTTTGCTCGCTTGTTTGATGAAGACATCTAGTCTTTTGTTCCTCTACATCAAAAGGGGAACATGGAAAGTTATGATCCTTTTGAAAACTTTGATGATGCTTTATTCCATGATTATGGAAATGAAGAAAACTGCCAAAAGGATCTCGATTAAGTTTCCCTTGTAGAGGGCTCGAATGAGACATTGTTATTTTTTTCCCTTTTGAAAAAAATGAAGTTCTCAGGTCTTGTGAAGAGGTAATCAACTCTTATGATGCAGATGAATTCATGGAACAACCCTCATACATAGTTGGCAATCACATTGATGATTTTGTACATGTTGGTAGGCATAGATGGGATGTGGGTGGCTTCACTATTGATCAAGAATCCATTTACGACATTGAAGCTATCCCTCAAGTAAAAGGGGTTGAGTTGTCATTGTCAGAGGATTGGTATTCATGCATATATGATTCATATGTTTGGAAACCTAGTGATGATATGATTACATATTTGTTCTGCCCCTTAGAGGATGACTTGTTGCGACATACTCAGTGTGATCTTTGGTTATCCCTTGATATGTACCCTTTTGGGATGCATATTTTTTTTGTGAGGATTTTCAACCATTTTGCTCAGATTTTGATAGACACTAGATCGTGGCCATCCCGGGGCACTCCAAGGTCCACACTACCAAACAAAAGTAATTTCATATTGAGACTCTTGGTGGGGTTTGTAGATAAATAAGCAACATTTCATAAGTCCGCGGGAGGAGTTTTTCTCTAGTTAGGAGGTTGTGCCTTACCCCATTTCCCATTGTTTGGGAAATCAACAAGTTTTCTTGGGATTCTTTACCTCCTCTTAACATTCAGGGGGAGTGGAATTTAGCGAAAAGATGAAGAACAAGCCCCTGTAGATGAAGAGAATGTTGAAGAAAACCTTATTGATTTGTTGACACTTGATCTTGATGAAACGTGTCATATATTAAATTCCTTATGTGCCATTATTACAGAGAAATATGGTTTCAGTGATAAAAAAGACTTCCACGAAACACATCATGTTAAAGATCCACTTGAAGCTTCCTTGGATTTTTTTATTGCTACACACAAAGACAAGGATATGGTCAATTTCAGTCATGAAGATGAGTCATTTTCTACATATAGTGGCTCTCTTTAGAGACATATTGATCGGGCTTGTGGCTACACTTTCAGATAGGACGATCAGGCTGATGGATTTTCTTTCCAGCATGATTTCCTCCCTACCACCCATCTCTATGAGTTTCATTTCATGATTGATTATATGTTCATTTATGCTCATGATCATTATACAATTGAATTATATTTGTTGTATTACATGATTAAGCATAGGTGGAGATACCTTGATAAGAAAATCAACTAGTTTCACTGGTTACATGACTTCACCTAACATTTCAGAACCTAATCTTCAGGGCCATAGGGTGTCAGGTAAGTAGTTAGGTCATATTGGTTTCCTTGCATTTGAATATTGATTTCTCATGATAGTTGAGATGGATTTTATATTTCATTTTGATCTACTTGCATATTGATTTCATGTTTAGTTTAGAAATTTTTGAAAAAATGCTAAAAAATTATTTTCTAGATTTTTTTTTTTGATATATATGGATGAAGGGTGATAAAACCACCCCATATTTTACAGTGTAATGTTTCATTGTAGGCACAGGTCCAACAAAATATGTTGTGGTTATCATGCACTCTACGATGAGTACATGTCCCCAAGTAGGAGCGAGATGTTATCCCCAACTTTTAGGGATAACTAAGGAGATGATGTCTTGAGGCCCTTAGGTTGCAGACATGGACTACCAAAAGATAACTTGACCAACAATGTCCACTTGCATAGATAGAGACCCACCTCACCACCAAAATTTTAGGTTCGTCACGATGGTATCCAACACATCAGTTGGCCTACAAAAGACATTTGGTCTTTCTCCATGAGGTACAAGTTAGGTATTATGGTGAGTGTCATTTCAATATTTGAGGCATTTGAGTTTGTTGCATCTATTATTGCTTTTGATTATGTGACATTTTCTTGGACATTATTCTCTTTTCCTTGTTTCACTTTGGTGATTGACATTGTGCCCTAGTAAGTGGGTCACCCCTAGGGATAAGTATGCTACTGGGAGGTCCTTTTGACGAGTCATCATGCCATTCCTGACCATACTTGTCACTTTTCACACTTCATCCCCTAATATCCTCACCTTTTTTTGTTTTTTGAGTGTATTGACCCAAGAAGGGGTTGTCCCTCACTTCACGGGAAGAAGGGGCTGAAGGCCCAGAGGCTTGTGGCTGTCAAAAGATAAAATCCAAATCATTAACCTTATAGATTCTCGCCCAGGGATCCCGAAGACAATCGAATGTCTCTCATAAGAAACTAATAAGACCCATAAAAAAAATAACTAATAACGAAATTCCAACCAAGGTGGAGCATGTGTGGGCACTATTTTTAATGCTTAGTTATAATCCCCACACATGTTTTCAACCTGAGGAAGCATGATGTGACCAGGGTAGAGTCAAGGTGGGAACAATTTTTCATGACTAGGTAGAAGCCCCACCTTGGCTTCAACCTGGAAACATCCTAAAAGAATAAAAGGAAATAAATGGGATTGGAAAAAGGTTGCATTGAAAACAGAGGTGCAACACACCCTCTACAAAGGTACCCATAAGTGAGACACTACAACCACTTGTATGTCATGAACACCATCCCCATAATTATTCCCCTCATCCATGACACCTCATCCACATGACTTAGAAGGAGCCCCCCTTGGAAAACAACCCTAAACTTGAGGTACAATTCATCCAATAGGTCATTCTGTCAACCCTCCCATACCTAAACTTGGAAAATTGCATAGGGTATTTGATCATTAGTTTATTTTGATGAGGTGGTTTGGATGTAATTTCTTTGATGGATATTTTATTTATTTAATTTACTCATCATGATGCTTTGACTTGTGATCCGTGGATGGCGTATCCATTTGTCTTTGCAGGACCCGGTTGGGGGAGAGTATTGGAGGAACAAGCCTAGATTGGGATTCCATGGGGCTTGAAGCCAACAGGTTGGATGCCAAGGGACCACATGCCGGATCATGAATAAATGCCTTTGGAGGCTTATAAGACATCATGGAGGACCTAACCTAGCCCCTACCACCCAAACGTTTTGCCCAAGAAGGCCAAAACGTCACCCTTAAGGGCTCAACGTCATAGTGGTGGTGGTGGTTGAGGACACTTGGCACATTTTGAAGGAAGGAATCCATGAATCATGGAGAAGAGTATTGGAATGAAGACACGTGGCCTTTGGAGGCCTATCTCACCCATCTCTTATTCCAACGACATGCAAAAGTGCCAAAAAGTCACCCTAGAAAATTATGGATTAAAAAAAGTATTATTTTGTGTAAGGGGGGAAAGATTAGGGTTGTTGAACCCTTATATTGTTGTTTATCCTAAATTATGTGGACAGACTATGTTTAGAACATTTTGTATAAATAGATATCACTTGTATCTCATTTTCATGATAACGCTCCCTCTTGTGAGAGGATACTTGGGTGCAATTTGTGTTTCTCTTGGGAGAATTCACTCTCTCTCTTTCTCTCTTGTGATATGGTTTTCTCTTTTATAATGAAGTGAAGTGGTGCACTACTCTTGGAGGCTCTTTCTCTTTGCTTTGGTGATGAAAATTTCTTGGTAACTAGGGTTTTGTCTTGGCATTTCTTGGAATTGGTAAGGAAAATCTGCACTTTGTTATTTTTCTTTCTTGTTCCATGCTTGTTATTGGCTAGATCCTTGGAGGAGTATAAATATTTACAAACTCCACCAATTTTTTGTTGGAGTTACTTCAAACACACCTAGGATTTATTTTTCCTAAGGATTTTCCTTGTTTATTAGTCATAATTAGTCATTATCTAGTCTCCTATATTTTAGGGGAGAATATTCCACCTGGAGAATATTCTCTTTCAGTTGACACTTCAGTTTGACTAGTTGAGTGGAGTCTAGATGATGCATTGGTTTTGTCACCATGCAACATTGGGATCATCACCATGATAATGCGCACTTGACTTGGGATCATCACCATATTGGTGCATTACCCTTGATTCCTTGATCTACTCCTCACTACTCTCTGTTCAGTTAGTTAATTGAAGACTAGTTGACTAGTTAACTCAATTAGGTGGAAGTTCACTCCCGTAACTGCCTGAGAGACTAGACTAGGTGGCAGTTTACTCCCGTAACTGCTGGTGTGTGTCTAGATCACTCTAGACCACCACTATGGCTCGCTAGTTACTCATGTATCCTATATCTATTGTAAATTATTCACTCTTTTGAGTGTGGAATACGGTTAATGAGAATTCTTCCATTCTTTTCTCTCTTGCTTCTTCTTTCTCAAATTCTCTCAGAAAATGTGTGTATTATTGTTTAGATAGATATATTATGTGTAGTTTAAACACATTTACATGGTATCAGAGCCGACAGACTGCTAAGCAAAAGCTACACCAAATTATTTTTGCATGTACTAAAGATTGAAGAATGCAGAAAAGATGGAATATATGTTTTACTCATCGATAATACTTCTCACGCCTCATAACTATTTGGAGTGGAAGCCAAAGATTTTAATTCTTCTCAGAAGTAGAGGCTTATACCAAATAACCATGGCAATGGAAGTAGAGCCTGATTCCGCCGATGAGAATTTTTTTTTTCTCAATAGACAAGATATGGCCATAGGATTTATCTGCTTGTCTATTTCTCCAGAAATTCTCCACCAAGTATGTGATGTCACACAAGACTTCACTCCAAATGAATTATGGACCAGATTGGAGGTTCTATTTGAGAATAAAGAATATTGTGAAGATTTCATGCAAGAGGTTGAACAGATAGAGCCAAAAGAGAATCCATCAGAAGATCAAGCCTCTTATTATGAAGAGTCTTCTACAAAGGCTTTTGCACAAATTTGTATTCCATTAATGGAAGATGATGTCTAATCCATTAAAGATTTGTTTTCTAAATTTTATGTGGAAGATATATGGCATGCATCTCAGGAGTCACATGCAAACACTTTTCCATGCACAATGCATGCATCTCAGGAGACAAAAAGGGATCCACTCACATCAGACTCCATTATGATATTTTATGACAAAAAATTGCAGAAAAAAATTATATATTTGAATTCCTCTCGGAAAAATATCCAATTTAAAAAAAAAATCATCCGAAACGAAGTCCGGAAAGTGAAGTTATGATCTTTTTAAAATCAATAAAATTTCAGCATTTTTCCGAAAACGGCCGCACGGTTTTCAAAGTTTCATCCAAAATTTATTTGGATATTCTTCATTACAAGAATATAAAGTGGATATGTGTGGAGATATCAATGGTGCATATACTTCAAAATATCTGTGTAGACATCTACATCTTCAACAAAATATTCAACGAGCACAAACTTGCACAGTTGCAAGGTCTTCTTGGAGTGAAGGACATGGTTGCTTAGCAACTGTTTTTTGTTCCTTCACATATTTTTTCTTATGCATTGTAATTTGAGGGGGGGGTTTCCCCATGAGGTTTTCCCTCTTTCCTCATTTGTTTCAGTGTATATTTTGTATTTGGGTACCAACATGGCCTCGTTGCTCGGACCCATTCTTTATTTCCACCATAGTGATGTTCAGGGGGGGTGTTGGAGTTACTTCACACACACCTAGGATTTATTTTTCATAAGGTTTTTCCTTGTTTATTAGTCATAATTAGTCATTATCTAGTCTCCTATATTTTAGGGGAGAATATTCCAACTGGAGAATATTCTCTTTCAATTGACACTTCAGTTTGACTAGTTGAGTGGAGTCTAGATGCTGCATTGGTTTTGTCACCATGCAACATTGGGATCATCACCATGCTAATGCACACTTGACTTCGGGATCATCACCATATTGGTGCATTACCGTTGATTCCTTGATCTACTCCTCACTACTCTCTGTTCAGTCAGTTAACTGAAGACTAGTTGAGTAGTTAACTCAATTAGGTGGAAGTTCACTCCCGTAACTGCCTGAGAGACTAGACTAGGTGGTAGTTTACTCCCGTAACTACTGGTGTGTTTCCATATCACTCTAGACCACCACTATGTCTCATTAGTTACTCATGTATCCTATATCTATTGTAAATTATTCACTCTTTTGAGTGTGGAAAATGGTTAATGAGAATTCTTCCATTCTTTTCTCTCCTGCTTCTTCTTTCTCAAATTCTCTCCGAAAATTTGTGTATTATTGTTTAGCTAGATCTATTATGTGCAAGTTCAACACATTTACAGTTTTATCATTATTGTTTGTTGAAAAAACTATTGCAAAGGTTACTAGGAGGAGTAAAGGGGTTTACACCCTCCTAGACTTTACCTTGTTAGGGTTGCTATCTCAAGGGAGTAAAAGGGATTACACCCCTTGAGATTTAGTAGTCCTAACCTAATGTAAGAAGAATCCATGACCCATTTGGCAAAGCACTAATCTTTTGTTGCATTGGAGAAATAAATTGTTTGCATTGGTAAACACGATTTTGAGAGATATTGGATTTGTTCAAGTTCGATTATTTTCTACATGTTATAAGCATTGTTGTGCCCTAAGGGAATCCTATTTTATCCAAGAAATTTTCTGCTGCAATAAGTATAATGCTACAGCCATTAGGGCTGCAAAAAACCCTAAACACTTTCTTGAATAACTCACAATTCAACCATCAGAATTTGCTAAAAGTTTGCCAACATAATCTACTAGTACCAACACATATTTTGGGTGGATTCTTTGCAAGTTTTGGTGGTTGGTTTTTATGCTGTAACAACTTGTTTTCTACATCCATAATGATACATATACATCTCTGCAATACTTGTCTATAACATCCTTACATCAATGCTAAAGTCTTATTCTTTTATGCTTGAGTTGTAGTAATGTTTTCTAGTTTATCTTCTGCATTATTTACGTGAATTTTAGCATCTTTTTAGAAACTCTAATAATAGTTTTTTCACTGATGTATATTGTCTTTGATTGATGCAATTAGGGACAACAATATTAACTTGATATTCCACCTAACATATAGTTCATATAGTTGGATTTTCTTGTGTCTCAGGAAGGTACAAACACTCTTCGCAGGTACACAAAGACTTGGAAACCATTGACTACTACGAAGACTCGTTTCCAACCCTGTTTCCATCTAGAAACTTGACCTATAGGGGAATCTATTCATACATATCGTTTTCCATCACATTTCGCCTTAGGGTCACCCAATATTCTCCCCTTGAGGTGATCACTTCACCTCTAAAGTGATGGTAATACCTATATGAGGCGACAATGGATATGTGTTCTCTTAGTTGTCAGCATATTGTGGTTTGGGTAAGGCTTTTCCCAACCTACAACTTGTGCGATAACAATTTGGAGTCATTGTAGTGGAGGATTTTGAATCCTCTTTCAAACCCTAACGACACTTTGGAAAGCTATCCAAAATCATTCCCCTAGATTTCTTGGCGACTCCACTTGAAGGAGATTCCCCTTCCACTTTTGATGAGCTATTATTGAATCTCATATGGCGATTCCACTTGTGGAAAGTTCCCTTTCCCATCCCTCCATTTTTTATGAGAATTAGTCTCATCATGCAATTCTATTGAAGTGATATCACAGTGATGGAAACATGGCTTTGTGGTGCTTTCATGAAGCATACAAGGGCTTGGATGCTGAGAATATTGATGGGTATGTAAACAAGTTCCTGATAAACTAGTTCGATGTCCTCCCAAAGTTCGATGGTAATCCATTGACGGTTGTAGAAAATGTTGTTGAATTTACCAGATGCATATACTATGAGAATGTACAACATGAGGATATATGCCTACGGTTATTCTTGTTGTCCTTGGGAAGTGAAAAAAAGGATTGGATCAAGCATTCTTGAAAGCCAAGAAGTCTATCTTCTTTAATGGTCCTCATCAGAGAGTTCCTTAAACGTCGGGGATCGAAAGCTCAATGTCTTGAAGAGACAATTCAGGACATGGAGGACTCTTTTTCAAGAGAAGGTTTTGATATTGATCCTATTGAAAGTTTAAGAAAAATACTCCTTCCAGGTTTTGTTGAAGAAACAGTTGAACAACAAGAAGTTGATGACAATAATGAGGAAAGTTTCTAGGTCCTCAAGGAGAGCATAGAGAAATACTATGAGTTTTGTGAATAACTGATAGAGCTTTGTACCGACAAAGAATTTTTGATCAAGTTCTAGGAATAGAGAGAAAAGGTGTATGACACCATCTTCCATAATTATGAGGAGAGGCCTACCCTAAACCCAACATGGGAGGTCGCCTTTTCATATTATGGAGCAAAATTATTGTACGACACCATGACCGAGAAGTACGGGTACTAGGAAAACTCCCCAAATGATGATGAACCACTATCCATGCATGAATAAGTCTACAAACTTGTTAGATATCAAGATCAAGATGGCGATTTCTTTGATTCTATTGAAAATGACAAAGATTTGGTCGAAGAGCATATCCATATAAAAATTTTCCAAGAGAAAGAAGATGCTTCTAAAGATGAAGAGCTTGTGTTTTCCCACCCCTTTGATGAAGACTTCTAATCTTCTGTTCCGCTTGTACATCAAAAGGGGAACATGGAAATTTATGATCCTTTTGAAAAATTTGATGATGCTTTATTCCATGATTATGGAAATGAAGAAAAGTGCCAAAAGGATCTCGATGAAGTTTCTCTTCCAGAAGGCATGAACGAGACATTGCTATCTGTTTTCCCTTTTGAATAAAATGAAGTTCTTAGGTCTTGTGAAGAGGTAATCAACTCGGATGATGCAGATGAATTCATTGAACAACTCTTAGATATAGTTGACGATCACATTGATGATTTTATAGAAGTTGGGAGGCGTAGATGGGATGTGGGTGGCTTCACTATTGATCAATATCCCATTTACGACATTGAAGCTAGCCCTCAAGCAAAAGGGGTTGATTTTTCATCGTCAGAGGACTGGTCTTCATGCATGTATGATTCAAATGTTTGGAAGCCTAGTGATGATATGATTACAATTTTTTTTTCCCCTTAGAGGATGACTTGTCACAACATACTAAGAGCACAACTTGTACACTTGGGAGAGAAAGACATTTAATTGGATAGCTAACAAGAGGATATGATCACGCAAATGATGGAATAGCTACAATAAGACTTGGCAAAGAAGGAGGAGGCCTTGGAGAAGCTCCAAGCAACTATCCCAGAGCATTGAGAAACAAGTAAACTTTCCATTTCCATTTCTCAGGCCAACACCATGAGGGAAACCACCTTGGTAAGTTCACCATTTGTAGATATCTCTCCAAAGAAAATTGGTGAATTTGAGAAGCATACCAGAGGCATTGGTTTGAAACTCCTAAGGAAGATGGGATATGATGGATAAGGGCTAGGAAAGTCAATTTAGGGCATCTTGATACCCATTGTAACTACACCATTAGTCAATCATGAAGGATTAGGCTTTGATGGTAGAGGTGCAAAACCCATGACCATGAAGACCATTTTTGTAAAGGCTAAAGACATGCCGTATTTTTCCATCCGCTCATTATAAGAGAGAGCAAGAACAAATGAAGGTGGCAACCCGCTACCACCTCATCGTTATTGTGGCATATTGAAGGAGGGAAGTGATGAGAAGATATCATAGACTTAGCCTACACCTAAACTCAAAGAAAGAAACAAGAAGATCAACCAAGGCAAGAAGAAGAAGAAGACTAAGAGGTCTACCTCAAACAAGACATTTCTTGTTTTTCATTGTTGCAAGAAGACATGCCATAACATTACCATATATTGGTATGCAGAGGCATGCTCATGTTTTGGAAAGAAAGGCCATTGTGAGGCAGCCTACTAGGATAAGCAAGTTTCATTCCATATGTCTTATTTTTTTAAGAAGAAGAAGTACAAGAATATTTCTCTTATACAACAACAAACTCAAAGGCACAAGAAGAAAATGGCTATCTCAAGTAGTCCATACCACAACGTAGATAAAGTTTTCAACCACTGCAAGTTGAATGGACATTGGGAAACAAAGTGTTGGTGGCTTCATCTAGAGATTCACCCCATAAACTGCACATCCACAAGAATCGGGTGGAGAGTGAAGATTGAAGAAGATGAAGAACTTCCTACATCTCTAGTGCAAGGGGTAGAAGTTGTTTAGGAGAGATAGCAACACAGGAGGTTTGCATCACCAATAAGATGGAAAGTAGATTCATGACAAGGGAAACCACATTCCAATGGTTTTTTTCAATCTTGCATCAGAAGAATTCGTTCATGATGATGTGATAGAGATTGATGCACATAGATCAATGACCTTTGGAGGAGTTTTTGGAGAACTCCATGACATGCTTGCAAGAATGTGCATGCATGGAGAGTTGTTTACATGCTGGGAAACAACATATCCTAGAGGATGAATGGAATGACAATTGCTTTCATGGGACTAATATGTGTTGGAAGCATGTTGGGATCACACTAAACAAGAATACCAACATTAGACTTAGTTTCATGACTACCAAGAAGGATTGTCTCCAAGACAAAGAGAGATGGGAATGCGTGTTGAGTCCCGAGTTCAGATTTAGGGATTGTAGAGATGAGATTCAGTGATAAGAATTTTGTTGCAGGAACAAGTAAGCTAGAACTAGAGCTAGAGCCATAGCTAGGGACCAAAGCCAGTAGCTAGAGTGACAAGATAGAGTCAGGGATTCTTTCCAGAGAATTAGACATAAGGCACATTGATCCAGATTAGTTTCCTTGAGATTTTGGAGACCTGTTATCCCTTACCCTAGGGATAAATAAGGAGATCATGTCTTGAGGCCCATAGGTCCTAGACATGGAGTGACGAGAGCCAGACGACTTGAGCTTGGCCCTGGAGGGTCCATCTTTTCTTCAGTGCAACCCATCTTTCATCAACAATAGCATCCATCCCACCAACCTGGTTATGAAGTAACAATGGGTCTTGCTCCATGAGGTAATGAGTTCGGGTATCATCGTATGTGGAAATCTAATTATCGAAGCATTTGAATATGTTTCATCGAACTCTCCTTTATTTCATAACATTTTCTTGGAAATTATGGTATTTATTTTGTTCATACCTGGGGGGGTGACAAAATGCCCTAGTAAGTTGGTTCTCCTTCTAGATGAGTTTCCATTGGGTGGGTCTACAAAAGGTCATCATCCATTCCTTCCATACTTACCATTTTTCATCATTATCCCTCTCATCTTCCCCTACCTTGGTTCAGGCATTGTGTTTGCCACACTAGGAAGGGTTGTACCTTGCCTTGTGGGAATAAGGGGCTAAAGGCCCATAGGGTAAAAGTAGATGGAAAGAGTTAAAATAAAAAATAAATCCTTTGAGATGCTTCACCCAGGGATTCTCGAGAAAGAAATAAAAGGATTCTCAGTAAGAAAAGGGGACCCGTAAGATAAAATAAAACTCAAGGTCTAGTTGGTGGATGGGAGGTCTCATCAAGAGCTGTCCTATTAGGTCCATGGGCATGTAGTGGTATGAAACTACCATCTATCTGGTCACCAAACCAGGGTAGTGGCTCTTGGAGGCATATCCAAAAGAAAGGGGGTCTCATCACGAGTCAACCTTCTCATTTCTGTGAAGTGCTTGTGGGTAACGCTGTCACCTTTGGTCACCACGCGAGGACAATGTCCCCCAACTTTTCCCTTGAAAAGAAAAAGCAATAAGGCTAAGAATAAAAGGAATTGAATGGGCTATGAAACAATGGAATCCATGATAAGGTGTATCTCACCCTCTACAAATGCACCCATGGGCAAGACCTACATTTCCATGTCACCACTGCACCCTTTGCCCAAACACTTCCCCTACACCATTTCACACACTTACATGACCTAGATTTTCTCTCACCTGGGAAACACCCCAAACTTGAGGAGGATTATCCCAATAGGATACCCTGAGACCCTCTCCATACTTGACTTGTTAAACTGCATAACGTCTTTGAGCATTTTTCTGGGTAAAGGGGGGTTTGATGCACATGTTTGGGTAATTTGATTATTGGATGTGATTGACATTGCAAGGAAGGGTTGTACCTTGCCTTGTGGGAAGAAGGGGCTAAAGGCCCAGAGGGTAAAAGTAGCTGGAAAGAGTTAAAATCCAAAATAAATCCTTTGAGATGCTTCACCCAGGGATTCCCGAGAAAGCACTAAAAGGATTCTCAGTAAGAAAAGGGGACCCGTAAGATAAAATAAAACTCAAGGTCTAGTTGGTGGATGGGAGGTCTCATCATGAGCCAGCCTATTAGATCCATGGGCATGTAGCGGTATGAAACTACCATCTATCTGGTCACCAAACCAGGGTAGTGGCTCTTGGAGGCATATCCAAGAGAAAGGGGGTCTCATCACGAGCCGACCTTCTCATTTATGTGAAGTGCTTGTGGGTAACGCTGTCACCTTTGGTCACCACACGAGGACAATGTCCCCCAACTTTTCCCTTGAAAAGAAAAAAACAATAAGGCTAAGAATAATAGGAATTGAATGGGCTATGAAACAATGGAATCCATGATAAGGTGTATCTCACCCTCTACAAATGCACCCACGGGCAAGACCTACATTTCCATGTTACCACTGCACCCTCTGCCCAAACACTTCCCCTACACCATTTCACACACTTACATGACCTAGATTGTCTCTCACTTGGGAAACACCCCAAACTTGAGGAGGATTATCCCAATAGGATACCCTGAGACCCTCTCCAAACCCGACTTGTTAAATTGCATAACATCTTTGAGCATTTTTCTGGGTAAAGGGGGGTTTGATGCACATGTTTGGGTAATTTGATTATTGGATGTGATTGACATTGCTATGATCCCTGTGACTTATGATCCCATGGAGGGCATACTTTCTGTTGTTGCAGGACCATGCCTGGTGGATAGGTACATATGGGGAGATGATTAGATCAGAACTCCATGGGGCTAAAATCCCATAGATGGATGTTGTGACCCCAACCAGGGGCAAAGAGATCTTAGAGACTTGCACCAAAAAAATGGAAGGACGTTTCATCGAAGACACTTTGGAAGACCTAGACCCAGAGGGATCTTTCTCTTCCACATGGACGTTGGCCTTGGGAGGCCCATGATGTCACAATTGTGACCCTAGACGTCACCCAATGTCAGGATTGACATTATGGAGGTAGTTGTGTGCTAATTGACACATGTGGCATCATCTAGGGGCTTGGAAGGCCTAAAATTTTGCAAATGAGGCCCAATGTTTCACCAAGGAGGCTCAATGCCACCCTAGAAGGGCATGACATTACCTCTAAAAATTATTTTAGGGTTTAATTATTTGAATTTGTGTAAAAAAATGGATTTTTCATGTAATTTGGCCATGTCGGCCTTTTGATGACCTAAAAGTAATTAAAGGTCATAAGTATTGTATAAATAGAGAGATTAAACTCTCATTTTTTCATGATAGACTCAACACACAAGTATTGGTCTGAAATTCAACCCTCTTTAAGGGTTATTGGCTGAAATCTAGTGGTGCACACTTCTTGGAGGAGACAATTCTTGGTGTATTTTGGAAAATTTTCATGTGGAGGATCTTCAACTAGGGTTTATGCTTGATTATTCTTGGTGAAGTAAGTGGAAAATCTGCATTTATTTATTGTGAATGAATGCTTATGGTTAATTTACTTGTTTCCTGTCTAAGATTATGAAATTGCTTGCTTGAAACCCTAGGAGAAAGACATATGTTACTATCTTTTTCTCTATAGTCTCCCACTTCCTAAAATTTATTGAAAGGCATCTATCTAGATGTAGATACTAGAGCCCTACCATTATAGCACTCTAGTAACCCTACTTCCTTGCCCATTGCATATTTTATTTCAATTTGTTTAAGGAAAGAGAAATCGCTAGGGCCTAACTTTTGTTACTTCCTAGCAATTATCTCTAGGAGTTGGATTTTTGAGGCCTTGGGATACCAACACCTCTCTCATCCTCTCCATACCATTTGAATAAAAATTATCATTTCTATTTTCCTCTAAGACTTTCTGCTGCCATCATTGACTCCATTACCCTAGAAAGGCACTAGTCTACCATTTACAGGTGTTGATTGATCAAACAATTTTCAGAACCTCTTCTCTTGAACACCTACTAACTTCTACTAACCTTAGATTAGCCTAAATCATTAACCTACTTGCTGCTGTTGCAAAATATTTCTACAGCCATCTAACAACAAAAAATCAACCCTAAAAGTGACATATTATGCTAGCTAGATGTTGCTAAAACTACTTGTGACTAGTTATTATCAAATTGCCTAGTTAAAGCTATTATTTCAAGTCTTTATTCAAGCATTTTAGAGCATAAATATTGTGGTTGTTGCAAATTTATTATTGCTGTTATAATCTATTACACTGTTGCAATTTTATATCAGCTAGTACGTTTATTAAGAGTTCGTTGTCTTATGAAGCACTAACATCATTTTGGTACTTGGAAAGTGCCCCTTTTTGCCTTGTTGTCTTGTTCTGGGCAGGTACACAATATTATTTATTTGCCTCATCTTCAATAAGACTTAAAGAACATTTTATCTTAAGTGATCTGTGAGAGGGAAAGGATTTCCTGGTTTCATTTTCCTTAGACTTCTCAAACTCCCAGGTCAATGGGGAAATCTCCCCTGGGGTACTACAACATAATCCTAAATATAAAGGGATTTCCTATTAAGGTGACAGTGATAGGTCATTCCCAGTTACATTGATTTTGTATCCACTTGCCTTGGGATTTTGGGCAAGTACAAATTATGCGATAACAAGACCAAAAGGCCTCTCAATGAGGACGTGTGATATGAAATGGATCTGAACCAATGAATATGAGTAAGACTCAATACCTACAAAGAAATTCAACAATTTATGAAATTTATTTGAACTATGTAAAATACAAATAAATGTAAAGTTGAGTAAGACAAAATGAATGTGAGAGAAAAATGAGAATTAAATAGAAAGAAAGAAAAAATAAATATATGAGAGAATAAGATGAGGAATGGGAAATGAAAGGTCATCTTGTTGGCCTTCCCATTGTCCCATCTCTACCTATTTCCTCATATAATTTCACTCCCAATGGGTATTTTTTCCAAGGAGAGAAGGATGAGCAACATTGTAACTAGAGATAGACGAATGAAATATTGATCCCCATCCCAAGCTAGTTTTCCAATTTTTGGCTCTAGGGTAAATAATGTCTACATGTGTTTTCATTTATCTACTATGTGCATTTTTAATGGATGCTCTGAATATTTGTATGGTTGTTGTGTTCATTAGTGAGTTAAGATTTCATTTATCTCTGTAGTGATGGAGTTTTCATTCACACTTGTTGCAGTTTATAAGTAAATGGATATCTTAACCACTCTCCTTTCCCCACCGTTGGTTGATTTTTTAGATTGGAGATCAACAAGCATAGTTATTTGGCTATTGAAATTTTGTAGGAGTTTCTAATTTGGATTAATCCAGCTGTTGGGCAAATTTCTTGCTCCTCTAGACTGTAACTCTCTCCCTCCTTGAATTTTCTCTTATCGATTCAACACTTGCTTGGGAAATGTCTTATTTTCCTGGGACATTTTCTCTTTTCCAGGGCCAAGTTTACATTCTCCTAGACATTTTATTTCATGCTTAGGTGAGTTCACTTCTACCTGGGAATTTCTCTCTCACTCATAGGCTGTACGTAAGTCGTACTAGCTACACACAATATGTACACACCAAAAACTATTTTTTGGATGTTTTACCCATTACTAGGGAGTTTGGTTCACTTCTTGGGCGAATTTATATGCCCCTGGGCATATTGTTTACTACTTGGTTGAATTTTGAGGCCTCTGGGCATTTATACATTGCCAAGGAGATTTTCCTTGTCCATAGATTATCCACAACATTTGACAAATGATTCTTATGCATGGGATAGTTACTTTCACTCCCATTTCACTTCTTACAAGCATTGGGATGCTACCAACTTAGATCCATATTAAACTCGTATCTGTCAAGCATCAAGAGGGATCCAATTTCTTAAGGGGCAATTTTTTTATTATTATTCATTCCATGTCAAGTTTTAACTGGTGTGTGTAATTTTTTTTTTTAATTGAGCCGACTTTATTTTTATTATTGTTATTTTTTTAATTAAGCGGAATTTATTTATTTTTAAATGTAGCATTATATAACATAACACCAATGCCTCAAAATCTTCCTCATACAGGGCTGTATATCACCTTACTACTCTTGGTTCAATTATATGCATACTTAACGCAAATCCATTTTTATACTTGCAACAAATATTATTTCTAATGCATAGTCCATAAATCCATTTTTGCACACAACCAAATGGTGATTCTCTCTGTCATTGATTTTGTTGTTTCCTTGGTATGGTCAACAACCTTTGAGTGAAGAATCTTGAGGTGTATCAACACTTCTGTAGCATAGTATTTTTTTCTAACTTATATTTGGAGTGCAGAGTGCAATATTTCATTGTTTCTACATAATTTGTTTGCTACGGAAGCCATTAAAGAGTCTATGGAAGCTATTGCTACAAAAATTGTTAAACAGGCTCTAAAATTTGTTTGCTATAGAAGTTGTTGCTAGAGAAGCTATTTTGTACGAAATTTGTTGAAGAAGAATCGAATTTGAATTACACAAACAACAAATACAACAACCTTATTCATTACACCTAAGCCTTGGAGCTAGCCAATGAATTCAGAAGATAGAACTTATTGGTACTCAGATTGGATTGAGCACTGAAGCTAGAACTCAACGCTGATTGGCATATTGCACGGTAGGATACATTTTGTTATCACATTATCCATTGGTTGCGGTGCGTAGGTTACAAATAGGAGAAGGATTAGAAGTAAATAGAATAGAGATAATTGGACAGGGCAGAGGAATAAAGACAAAGTATCCTCTAGAAGGTAGATCACTCTATATAAGCCAAAGAAAAAATCTTAGAAACATAATCATGCAAAGGATATGTGTTGGTGAGACATATGAGGCATAGTCCTACCATTTACGGATCAATTTTTCAAATAGAATGGGATTATCTACATGTTTAATTTCCTCTAGACAAAGCTATTACATTTACACCAATGGATCACAATAACTTGGAATTGAAAAATAAAGGATTAATCCTTCTTCTACCCATGTGCAAAAGGTTTTTTCATAGTAGAATTCGACCATGTATAAGACAAAGAATTGATACTCAACTCTATTCCTTGGTTTTGGGGTAATGTAGGGAACCACATGAAGCCATGGACCCTAAACTTTGATCTTGCATTGGATTCCATGTCCATTGTTCTAATCTAGGTAAGGATGCCTAATCTCCCTTTGTAAATTTAGGGATTTAACTAATTGGAAGGGATAGGAAAGAGTTTATGCAAATTTCATTTTAGGAATGTTGAAACACAAAGAAGGCATATCACTATCTATGCTCACAATTGCATAACCATGGATTTAAAAAAAGGGTGTTTGTTTGAAAAACAATAGACTTGTACACAAATTTTTGATTATGATCATGTTTCTTTCCAATGTAAGGAATGTTTGGAAACATGACACATTGAATCCCACTATGTCAAGATTCCAAAAGTCAGGCACCCCAGAAAACCACTAGGGAAACCCACATTGTGGGAAAAGGTAATAAAGAACCACCATGTAATCAAAAATGGCATGTAAGAGGCCACACGACTAGACAAATCATCAAGAATAGATCTACATGTGTGTAGCATGCCAATAAATGCGTCGGTGCAAGAGGGAGGAAATAAGGCATCATCCCTCCCCAGAAGAACCATTCAAGCATCCCATCAATCATGAATATAGTAAAACCAACTTCACCTCATCTACCTTCAAAATTAGTAATGTTGCCACCTTTGTTATCAAAAGAAGAGACAACAATGTCCCCAATAGTAATGGCCCCGCCCCCTTAGGCTACTTAGTTCTCTCCCCCACCTTGGTGACCATGCTCTCTCACTCATCCAAAAAGGGTTGAGAAAGATAAGATGTAATGGAAAAGAAAGAGGAAGAGGTGTTGTGTTACGTTCCTACCCTAACCTCCCTAGTTATAATACTTTGGAGTTATTTAATTATTGTACAAGGCCATCCTCTTTGAATAAGGCCCAATAGCTATTCGATCTGTGGTTAATTAATGTAAAAGGGTCATCCTTATGGAATAAGTCCCACTAGGTAGTTGTACTCATTAATATTGGGACCACTAATGGTTAGGGTTTGAGTATTGAGAAACTATTTATAGAGGTAGGATGCGATGCAATGTTTTTGTCAAGGATCATCATTATTTTGGAGTTCTAAGGCTACTCCCTCAAATATTCCAATGAATGTTTCTTTCATTATAGAATATCAATAAAGGGTTCCCTTTTTGTAGGTGTTATATATTGATTTATCTCTTTTATTTACTGCAATCAACATTTCTTCATACATTTATCTTAAATTCTTGGTAGCTACTATATAAGTACACTACAAGTGGTCTCAAGGAACTATCATGTACCTATATGCAACCTAATTTCAAAATTTTCTTATTTTAGGCTAGAGACATGTTCTGGTGTCTATAAATATGAATATTTATCATTCAACAAGTCAAACTGTGGCTGAGAAGGATACACACAGGGAATACAAGTGGGGTCACCAAGTTGGACACCCTTGTACACCTTTGTAGGAGGTGCTTGGAAAGTAGTACCACATTAGACAAAATATGTTCACGAATTCGATCTTTTGCATACCCTCAAGTATATTGGAAACCCCCTAGGTATACCTAAAACCACCCCTACAATTTACTTTCAATTGTTTGTCACTATAGTATATTAATAAAAACATTAGGAGATATCATTATCATATACTAGGGAATCATGTAGTGCAACTAAGGGTACGATTTATCCCCATTAGTTAGCATTGTGAAAGGTCAATTGAGTATTATTGTTGGAAACCCTAAGTTATATTAGAGAGATATAAACTTTGATATTCCCTTACTCTTAAGAACTTGTTTAACCTCTATAGCCCATACAAGAAAATTATTGTAGAAATTGAAATATCTAGTATTTTAAAATTTCATTAGTATAGTAATCTCTTAACAGTTAAAAAAATTCTAGGAGTGGTCCTAATCTTGCCTAGTCCATTACAAGTGACTTGTCTCAAAATAATCATGAGAGGTTGATTGTGTTGGTGTTGATCATTGATAACCCTTTCATGGACCCAAGTGGTCCCATGAATACCACTAAAATGGAGACCATAATCACCAACTTGGAATACAAGCCACATTCCCTCATTAACTCAATTGAGCAAAGCCAGAACAACATGTCCACAATTCGAGCCAACCTCAACAACCAAATGTCTTCCTTTCAAACCAACACCTACGGTGAATTGGAAATTTGGAATGAAAAGTTGGGGCCAATTGATTGCGGGGAATCTTCAATGGGTAATAGTAGTGGTACTGAGCCATCCTTTTATGAAACTCAACCCCATATGATGCACATATTGCATAAGATAGATTTGAACAATTTTGGTGGCTCTTATTCAATATAATGGGTGGGTTAGATGGAACATTTTTTTTTCCTATAGGTTATTGATAAGAAACAACTGAAATTCCAAGTGGGTGTGTTATATCTAGACATGGATCTTTGGTAGTTGTGGAAATGGTATAAGAAGGCATATCAAGGGTGCATTTCATAGAATTAGTTTATGAAGGCCATCTATGATTAATTTGAAACTAATAATAATTTTTTGGGGATATTGACCAAGCTGCACCAAATTAGCACATTGGAATATTTTATTTCTTCCTTTGAGAGATTAGCAATTAAAGAAAAAGGTATGATTGATGCATTCTTGAAGGCCTATTTCATAAGTTGTTTCGAGGAGGAGATTAAAACACAAGTCAAAATGTCTCACCTGGCTACTTGGTTTCATGCCTCTTAGCTAGAAATAAAAGCACGAGTGAGGGTCACAACCAAAAACAAAAGATCCAATTTTGTTCAATGATAATGCCCTTCCTTTGTGCCTCCTCCACTTATTTTTCATCCTTTTAGGGTAGACAAGTCAACTTAGATAGAAGTGGTAGAACATTAATTTCTCAATCTTTTTTGTAATTATGATGAAAAAATTGTAGGGCATAAATGTAAGGAACATAAATTATTTTCCATTTATATGGCCCTATGAGGAATTATAGACGTAATTTCAGAGGAAGATGTGACCAATATGGATATAGTAGAGATTATACCCCCTCTTGATGAAGTTCCCACTAAGGAGCCTCCTTGTGAGGAACCTAATATTTCCCTCCATGGTTTGTTGGGAATTACAACTCCCCACACCTTTTTGGTAGGATATCTAAAGCATATGAAGGTGATTGTATTAATTGATAGTAGTGGTGCCCATAATTTCATCCAACGTAGAAGAAACAAATAGTTATGTCCATGAAATTCACAATTTTTAAATCATGATAGCCAATGAAAGTACTATGAAATGTGGTGGTAAGTGTGAGAATATGAAATTCCAAATGGGAGACTATTTCTTGAAATCTAACATGTTTCCCACTAAAATAGGAGGTTGTGATGTATTTCGAGGAGAAAAATGGTTGCAAACATAAGGCTCCGTTACCATGGATTTCAAGGAGTTATACATGAGCTTCAATAAAGAGGGACATTGATACATTCTTAATGGAGCATTCACTAGAAATCATCATCTCACACCATATGGAAAATACCTTGAAGAAGGGTCACTTATGCATTATTTCCCAATTCAATTCCATCCAAGTTATGGAAAACTCCCCACACACAATTCATCCTAATTTGAAATTAGTTTTGGAAAAACATCATTGGGTCTTTGAAACACCCCACAACTTGCTCTCTTTCCCAATAGGCATGATCATTGAATCCCACTAATTCCAGGAACTCAACTACCAAATGTGTGCCCTTGGAGACATCCTTTTGCACAAAATAATGAAATTGAAAAGATCTTGTAGGAATTGTTGGAAGCAAGAGTGATATGTCCCAATACTATCTCCTACTCCTCTCCTGTCATCCTAGTTTTGAATAAAGAAGGAAAATGGTGCATATGTATGGGATTCCATTCTCTTAATAAACTAACAATCAAAGACAAATTTCCAATTTCACCAATTGATGACCTCTTGGATGAGCTTCATGATGCACAAATTTTCACTAAACTTGACCTTTTTTTCTGGTTATCATTGACTTCAGATGAAGGAAGTAGATGTTCCTAAGATTTATTTCTACACCCATGACATATATTATGAATTTTTAGTGATGCCTTTTGGTCTTTGTAATGATCTGTCCACTTTTTAGAGCCTCATGAATAATCTCTTTATGCCATTTTTGTGCAACTTTGTGTTGATTTTCTTGGATGATATTTTGGTCTACAACAAAAATTGGGAGACACATGTGGCACATGTGGATCAAGCCTTACAATTACACCAGAATAATCACTTTTTCATCAAACATTTCAAATGTGGTCGTGGTGCTCCTAAAGTGGAATAATTTGGTGACATTGTATGTTGGGATGGGGTGCAAAATAACCTTAAGTAAATTGAACCAATGAAAAATGAGCCCTGTTATCCCCCATTCCTAGGGATAACTAAGGAGATGATGTCTTGAGGCCCTCAGGTTGCAGACATGGAGTACCGAGAGATGGATCGATTGACAGTATCCATAGACCAACATGCGGAGCCCCACATCACACCACTCATCACCTTGTGATCGATGGCTGCACCATTCACCACAGAGGAAAAAAAGTCTTGCTCCATGAGGTAATGAGTACAGTGTTGTGGTAAGTGTTATTTTAATAAATGAATCATTTGAATATGTTACAAAGGGTCCTTTCTTTATTTTGAAAATGTTTGCTTGGAATTATGCTCTTTTCCTTATTTCATCTTGGTGGTTGACATTGTTGTACTAGCAAGTGGTTTCCCTCGAGGAAAGGGTTGCTAATAGGGGGTGTCCTTGATGAGTCATCATACCGCTCCTGCACATACTTGCCACTTTCCATGTTTCTTTCCCTTCATTCCCTCATATTTTTGGTTTTCAGGCCACATTGACCCAAGAAGGGCTTGTACCTCATTTCATGGTAAGAAGGGGCTAAAGGCCCAGAGGCTTACAACTGGAAAAAGATAAAAATCCAATCATAAACCTTCCATATTCTCATGCAAGGATTCTGAGAACAATGAAATGTTTCTCACAAAAAAATAAGGGACTCGTAAAATAAATAACTAATTGAACATGCCAACCAAGGTAGAGCGTGTGTGGGCAATGCTTTTCATGATTAGGTAGAAGTCCCACATATCATTTTCAACTTGGGGAAGCATTCTCAAGTGTGACCAAGGTAGATTTAATATGGGAAATGTTTTTCATGCTTAGGTAGAAGTCCCATTTTTAACTTCAACTTGGAAACACTCTAACAAATTAATGGCAAAAAGGGTTTCGAAAAATCATGCATCACAGACAAAGGGCAACACACCCTCTACAAAGGCACCCATAAATGAGACAATATGAGTCCTGGTATGTCAAGAAAACCAATGCCTAAAAGTATCACCCCCATCCACCTCATACTCTTCACATGACTTAGAGAGGGTCCACCTAGGAAACACTCTTTGACTTGGGGAATGAATCACCCAATAGGTCACCATGACAACCCTCCCATACCTAAATTTGGTAAGTTGCACAAGGTCTTTGAGCATTTGTTTATTTTGAAAGGGGGGATTTGATGGACATGTTCGGGTGGTTATTTTATTATATATCTCTTACTTGACATGATTCTTATGACTTGTGAGCCCTTGGAGTGTGAATTTTCTTGTCTTTGCAGGTC
Source organism: Picea glauca (assembly GCA_000966675.3). NCBI lineage: Eukaryota > Viridiplantae > Streptophyta > Pinopsida > Pinales > Pinaceae > Picea > Picea glauca. The sequence goes on along the minus strand of JZKD02S1674410.1, from coordinate 451,076 downwards.
CGTGATAGGTGGAAAGTTATTTCGTGGAGGCACAAGGTCACTTGGACCTTCATTTTGGGAATGAATGCCAAAGGATGGATGCTCTCCTAGGGACACATGGATTATTAATGTTTCCTTTTGAGGCATGAGAGGACACCTTGGAGGAGTAGACTATCCCTCCCTTTGCCCAACGTTTGCTCTTGGAGGCTCAAAATGTCATATTTTAGGGTATGACATCACATTTGAGGGCTAGGGTTGGTGATGCTGGTGTATTTGATGATAAGTTGGCATTTTTTGATGGAGAGAATCCCTAGAACATGAATATATGGCATTTGGAGGCCCAACGACTCCTTCAAAATCCTCAACGACTTGCTCTTTAGGCCAAAATGTCACCCTTAGGGCAGGATGTCACCCCTAAAAGGGGATTTTATTTTTGTAATTTTAAATTTTAAGTTGTAAATGGACAATTAAAGGAGGCTCGCCTCCCTAATTTTTATGTTGACTTGTTTAATGTGGAAAAATGGGTTTTAGGTGATCTCCTATAAAAGGAGGTCACCCCTTTGCCATTTTCTGACATATAACACTTGAGAATTACATAGTTCTTGGCTGAAATTTTCACCCTCTTTGGGAAAATTACATATCTATCTCTTGTGCATTATTTGGATTCTAGTTGATTGTCTCTTGTGGAAGAAGTGGTGCATTATCTCTCTTGGATGCTTATCTTTTCTTTGTGGTGGAATATACTTGGTAAAGGGGGTTTATCTTGCTATCTTGTGGAATTGGTAAGGAAATTTATGCATATTGTTAGTGCTTCTTATTGTTTCATGGTTATTATTGTCTAAACCCTTGGAGGACTATAAAGGAATACACCCTCCACTAAGTATATCACATTTGTCTTTGGATAAGCTACTAAACAAGGTTGCTAGGAGGAGTAAAAGGGCATACACCCTTCTAGATTTACCTTGCTAGTTTTGTTTTCCTTAGGGAGTAAACACTTACAACTATAGGGAGGTAACACAACTATATATTGCAAAAAGAGACTCCATAACCCAATTGATAAAGGCAATAATCTAATTTGCATTGGAGAAATAAAATCATTGCATTAGTATATGTGAATTTCGGAGATATTGCATTTGTTCAAGTTGGAATCAATTTTACATGCTATAAGCTTGCTTGAGCCACTACGACGTCTATCTTAGCCAAGTAGCTCTCTTTGTTGTTAAAAATTAGTTCTACAACCATTAGGGATGAAATAAACTATCTCTCATTGATTGCTTACTAATCTACCTCTAAAGTTTACTTGTGAACCTATATTATTGTTTTACTGAACATTAACTGTTGTTTTAATGGTTTGCTTGTTCATTTTCGTTGCTATATCTTGCTGTTGTAGAAAAATTTTACTACAACCATAAGGATTCCCTAACACATTTCTGATAACACCATTTTGCAGCCCTAATTTACCATCAAATCTCGTGTTTAAGTATTGCAATGTTATCTACATGTTTGGTACTTGATCATCCAATAATTGTTTGATGCTTTTGGTTGTTAAATTTGCGGCTAGTAACACATTCTATTCCTGATATATATATTTCAATACTGCTGCATTTTGGGACATCAAGATTTTCTTGCTTGTTCCCCTTGGTTGTAAGGCTGCATCTCGATCAATTGTCTTGTTCCAGGCAGGGCTAACACAATGGATACATGGTATCCTTGATGTAGTGGATACATGGAAAAATTACCTAATTGGGTGTGTTTTTCAGATCAAGATGAAACATGGAGCTTGAAGTAATTTTCAGAACAATGTTTTTCATCATTAGAGCAACAAAATCTTGTCACCAAGATGTTAGACTATGTCTGTGAGACCATCTAAAAGAAGGGAAAGGAGAACGTCATGTTAATGCCTTGTCTTGGAATTATGAGGAGGAAGGGTCTCTATTTTTTTTAGCCTTAATAGCGTTGAATTGGATTATAGAGGTACACCATGAATGAATAGCTAATGCTAAGGTAGTTTAACTCCTTCAACAAATACATGAGAATCCACACCCCCTATAGGCTATACTTAGAAGCAAGACACCTTAAGATATACATGGAATATCTTTTTGGTGTAAACTTGTGCTTTAGAGTCATGGGTGTTGACTGAGTTGCATTCCTCTCCCATAGTGAGTCAATCTAGATTTTAGAAAACATATGAATAGGTTAAGTGTTCATTCTTTTGGGATTGCATGAAGAAGGACATGCATACATTCATAGTTGAACATGACACATGTGAAATGAACAAGAGAGAAACAATGAATAGATAAAGGCCATTGCAACCTCTCCCAATATTGAAAACAATATTGATTGACATATCCATGGAATTTATCATTGGAATTCTATTGAGATCAATTCCTTCTTCCGAAATTTCCCTCCCCTTTTCTATTTTCCGAAATTCCTTTCTCCCTTTATTTTCCCTCTTCTATACTTACCCGTTTTCCCTTTCTACTCTCCCTTTCTCGTTCTATACTTAGTCATTTTTTCATAATGGTGGGTTCCCGGGTTGGTTGAATTGTAGATCCTCATCTCCATCCACACCCTCACAACACAAGTCCGAACGACCTCCGCACTATCCTATACTTAGCCAGTTTTGCAGTTGCAGGTTCCCGGGTTGGCGGGGTCGAACTCTCGTACCCCATGTTCTGTGATATACATTTTGCATCCAAAAGATCCACGATCTAGATTTTTACCATCAGAACTCCCCCCAACTCCTAAGTATCCAATCTCTCCTTTATTAGGTCCGACCGACTGCGTTTCAACACTTAGTTATTTTTCGACCTTCTGCAGTTGCGGGTTCCTGGGTTCTCAAAAATCTCAAATCCTATTTCACTCTCGTCCGTCCCCTGCCACCTTCACACGTTTCCCAATATGCATTTAGTATGCTTTAATGCTAACAAATCATTGTGCAGGTTCCATAAAGATTGTCATTAATAAGCGAAGGGTTTGAGAAGAACTCCTATTAAAATGCATTAAACCAATATTTGAAGAGGACTATATTATCCCTCTCAAGCATTCATTTTAAACATTATTTGGAGCAAAGGAACGTTTCTGTAAACTTATGGTGGAAACTCAATAACATTTCTGTGGAGATATATTGAACATTTTTAAGCGTGAGGACCAGAAATTTCAGTGGTTTAGAGCATATTCTTACTACTCATCCCCTTATGCCCAGAAGGAAGTAATATGGACATCTGGAATTTCTCGTGCATGCTACATCCCAAAGGTTTTTGACTGTAAGGAGTTGGTATCCTGGTGCAAAGAGAGATATATTCCAAGCCAAAAAATCATTCAATTGCAGGACCATTCCCTTGTCTCTCTGTCTCCACAGGTATTTCGTAAGATGTCAAGACTTTCCGAGCCAACGCTTATGTTCAAGGGTGAAGATTGCAGAGAATTTTTAAATAAGAATGAAAATGGGTTGGACATCTTACTTGAGTTCCTAGAGAACCCAACAACCATCCCTGAGGACATCACAAGATTGCATGTTGGTTCATTTAAAAATTCTTTCCGGGAAATTGGTTGGCTGTTCATGAGGGTAATAGGACAAGAAACTACAACCAACATTTCCCACATGATTATTTACATTTTATACTTTACAGTCAAGTAATAGGCCATATTCGATTGGGGCAAGTTGATTTCCATTGGAATCTCTTCCCAACTGTCACAATACAATAAGGAGAAGAAATTCTTTATGTCATCTTATTTGGTTTTCATGATAGCACATTGCTGTCAGTTTCCAAGATTATCTATGTGCAAGAAGGTAAAATGTGAATTTGACCTGGCAACCTTCTGGTATCAAACATTATGGAGGCACAAAGCCTCCTAACATTTTTATGAAGTTTTTAATGACTTTGTCTCATTTTTAAAAGGTTTTTTGTTTGGAAAGGACACCTCTCGGATGTCTGACCAAGCGAGTAAGTTCCTGGATAGGAAGGGGACACTGGAACAAATGGAGAATTATATTGTTATAAGGATTTTGCATTCTAAGGAAAATCCTTCCTTCCTTCTATGCCACATATCTGAAAAAATGTTAGTTACTGAAATAGCGAGGCAATACAACTACTGGTTGCATTTTTTCCATGAAAAGAGAAAAAAACAATTCATACCTCTGCCTTGGAAAGTTGGGGACTTCATATCTAGAAATATTAACAAGATTGATGAATTTGCAGGCCACTTCCACAACCTAAATCTAAAATATGTTGAAAGGGTAAAAGGGATCGATCCTAGTGGAATTTTGGTAGAACATCTACTGACAATTGGCTTCAACAATTCTTTTATTAATACTATTCTGAATAAAGATGTAGATATTGACTCAAGCATTCCTTCTCGTGACACTGACGTCCTGGAAACAGTACTCAACACCAATGAGTCGTAAAAACAGAAAGGAAAAGGTCCCAATGAGAAGAGTTCACAATCCCCAATTGTCACTCCAAAGAGTACAAAATCTCGAAAGCAGTGTTCCAACAACCCACCAAATTAAGAAAGTGACCCATGATTCTCTAGGTGAAGGAGGAGATAATAACCCTCCTTCAGGAAAAATTGAAGTCTCCCATAAAATTCCCTTGAGGAAGAAAAGAAAAAAAATTGTGCTAGAAGAGGAGGGACCTTGAGCCAAAACATACATCTGCAACCTCTCCCTCAAGGATATGGAACTCGAGATTGACATTGAAATTTTTCCCCCCAACGCTGATCAACCGGAGGACACGACTCACCATAATCCTTTGATAGAAATAATTGAGAGTGAGACCTTTGATGAAGAAGAGTATTTTGTATTTCAGAGCGTTGTTTTTGACAGCGAGTCCAAAAATTTAATTATTGAGAAAAGAGATGTAAAGAATAAAAAGGGGAAATCTCATTCAGAGGTTAACCTATGGAACATGTGACCTTCCCAAATTTCCCAAATTCATTGAGCAACTGGAGATGCTCTAGACGATTCTATTGGAGGCCTTGAATCAGAGAACACCAAGTTAAAGGAAAGAGTCAAATAATTGGAAGAATCTTTGATGCCTCTTCCAGTACTTGCTATCCCTTTATCAATAATTGGGCTTACGACACCTACAACAAAATTAAAAGGATCTTCAAGCCTACTCACAACAACCATTGATTATGTGGAGAAGAACATTAAGAAAATAATGGAATTAATTACAGAGGATTGGGAGATGTCCAATAACATGGTCTCTTTTGGAATGAGAGCACATTCCTTCCATGAGTATTTACAGGCAGATTTAAAAAATGAAGAAGGTTTTTACCTAGACGCGGTCGTACCCTTCGGTTTTAAAGTTACTAATATGACAGAGTTAAGAAGAAGTGAGGAGGATCTCCCTTCTTCGAACCAGATAAAACAACTGAACACATGCTGGAAGGAAAAGGTTAAAAAACTTGAATATCATTGTCCAAGCATGCAACCAAGCCATAACAAGGAGAGAAGAATTATTTAAAAGGCTGATTGAGATAGACCTAGACGAGAGCACCAATGAGGTCCACGACCCCAAATTGATTCTCAACTTGTTTTTCCTAACCAAGTAAGCCTTTGGTGAACAAGTTGATATCTTTAAAGGGTTATCATTTGAAAAGTTTTATGGAATTCTTGAGTATAATGAAGATGATGTAGATAACTCGCTAGTTGATTACTCAGTAAAAAACCAAGATATTGAATAAGATTTGCATAATATTTCCATTGATATAAGGGACTTGGAGGGCGAGTTTTTCAATATAAAAATCCGACATGAAATCAACATGGCACCAATGAGAAGCTACATCGAAGAGTGGTTTAAAAAAGCTATCAAAAAATTGGCCGATGAAGGGAAAAAGGCAATTGAAACGGTTCCCACAATCATTGATGAAAGCAATAAAATGACATCAAGAAGCAAGTGGAAAGAGAGAGATACCATCACAATAAGTTCTTATTGATCACATCCTTATTTTTTTATCAAGTCCTTCATCTAGTTACTCCACCTCTTTAAATAGAAAGGTTTAACTGAAGACTGATAATCTCCTTTTTTCTTCTTACCAGGTCTTGCTCTCTTCCACCGCCCACTTTCCTCCTTCTACAAAATTCATTCTTATACATATTTTCTTTATGGTCCACAGGAGACCCAATCCCAGTCTTTATGACAAACTTAAATTCTGAAGAATATCCAATAAACTACATATTTTTTAGAAATTTCAAGAGAGCTATTTTGGGAACAATCTTGATGGTACTTTGTAACCCAGTTTTCTGAATATAAATTATTTGAGGTTGATCTATCATTATCTTTATTTGAGATTCCCATGTATCACTCTGTCAAAGTTCTCTTATGCATACAAACCATTTCTTTTATTTTTACGTGATCGAAAATCTTTAGCCACCATGATGGATGTGAGAAAAATTTGCTTATTTACTTTAAATGTGTGAATATGTGTGGTTCCTGGTCCATTCCGAGGAAATTTATTTAAAAGAAAATAAAAACATTTTCCATTTTCACGTCTTTACTTTTTTTTGACTAACATGACGGACTTCTGTAAAGTCCCACATTCTGAATACCTAGAGTCCCACAAAATCATAACAGAGGAGTACCACCTCTATAAAAACGCAGGGGGATTTGTATCCTTGTGAGGTTGTCATTTCTATTCTAACGCATTCAAGCGTCAACATTTTTGGTGACCATACTGGGGACATGAACTGAAAATTTGGAACCTGGCCCAACATTGTGAAAGAATATATGAATTTACCCCAGGGTAATCAACTCCATTTGGAAGTTTCATTAAATAATCAATGAAGCATTTTACACCATTTGTACAATATGGTAATAAGAACAACCCATACTCGAGAAGATTTAGATGGGTCATGGAAGATATTATTCCAAGAATAAGAAAGAGAAATCCTTCGAAGACAGAGGAGAGAAGAATGACAAGATCAAATAAATCAAAGGATAGCTAGAGCAACACAAGAACAAGGTCAAGATTGAAGCTGGACGAATACAATGGACTCATTACCATAAGTGAAAGTAAGAAACTATCTATCCTTACAAGTGAAAAGTATAGCCTCGAAGTTTCCCCAAACATGGAAGTGAGAGACGAACAACCCCGAGACATGCATCATGAGGAGAGACAAGGAGGTGGAAGAGATTCCACAAGAAATCAAGGAATCCCAAGGTTTGGAAATAGAAGGAGGGTAAGAGATTCCCCTCTTAATATTATAGGTGAACAACATGAACTCCCTGTTCTCCCTAAGGGCACCTTAAGGGAATTTTATGGAGACGACACAATCAATGCAAAAATGCATCTGCACTTATTTCTTGACGTTTGTGACTTTCATTGAGTTGAATATGACAACATCATGGTGAGGTTGTTTATGCAAACCTTATTAGAAAGAGATTATGAATGGTATACAACGTTGCCCAGTAGATCCATTCACTCATTTAATGACCTTGAAGCTATGTTCCTAACTATATTTTCCCCTTCAATTGCTTACCATACCCTCCTCACCGACTTCACCTAGATTGGGTTAAGGAAGAACAAAAGGATACAAGATTTTAATCTCAGGTTCAATAATACCTTGAGTAGAATTCTAGAAGATAAAATACCAAATGACCTGGTCATTCTCGGTTGTTACAAGAATGCAATTCCCCCGAATGTAAAATATTCCATCAGAACATCCCAAATGGATACTTTGAAGGAGGTAATGACTAAAGCCATTGAGATGGAAGAAATTATGATTGAGATGGGTGTCGACCCCAAAATTATACTGGGTAGAGTATAAAGGCATATGGGGGGATTAAATATTGATAATCAAGGAGATTCCAACTCAAGAAAGAACGAAGAATTCAAACCTCAAGAAACTCAGAATCAAACAATGGGAGGAGTATTTTTCAAAGGAACCATATCTGACGTAAAGGTTGATCCTGTGGTGGCGCAAGAAACTAAGCAACGAATTGAAATTGTACAAATGAATAGAACCATCAAACAAATGAAGAAAAAGATAACTAGACTGAGAAGGGGAGATAATTACATGCCAAGCCCAAGAATTCCAATCCCCGAGCAAAGAATGAACCCTCCCCCTATAAACAGAGTGAGGTTTGAGGATACTGATAACCCACATAGACCAAGGGTTCTAAGACAAGCTACTCCAAATGCAGTTGTTCTAGATGATGTCTATGACGAGCAATTAATTGAGCAAGAAAATTATTACTTACTCGATGAAAGCTCTGAAACCGTGCAAATGGATGGATGCAAGACGTCCATGGATATATATGGAGAAGGTGACAATGACCCTAACTCACAAGAAAATGTCACCCATACAAGAGGGTTTGTAAATAGACCAAAGAATAAAGGTGACTCTGACATAGAAAAACAAAAATAAAAATAAAAAGAAAAAACAAACGAAAAAGTGTCGAATGAGAAAGTGATGGATGGAAATGGAACCAAAAGGAAACACCTAGCATCAAGCTCCACTCAAATGAAGTCTAATGTCATGGAGGACCTAAGAAAATTAAGGATAACTCTTCCTTTTACGGAAGTGGTGAATATTACTCAACAAAGACAAAAAATTTTGAAGTTGTTGGATGATCCATCGGAAAAAGATGAAGCTGTCATTACCAGTTCAAAACAGAGCCAGAGCCCATCAACTGCCAAGCTGAGAGGTAAAATTATTCCCTTCTACATTTCAATTGAAAATCATGATGTTGCATTACATAATTATTTAGTGGACAATGGTGGGACAAACAATATAATGCCGCTTGCGGTCATGGAGGAATTGGGCATGAGTTGTACTAAGTATTATGAAACTGGTGAGAGCATGTATGCAATTGATTCTAGAAAAGTACCAGCGTACAAAGAAATCAAGGATTTTTATGCTTGGATTACAACAGCTCCCCATATCATTACAATTTTCAATATTATTGTGGTAGAGCTTCCTCCATCATACAAAGTTATGCTGGGAAGAGACTGGACATCCATGATCGGTGGATATATAATGAACGACGAAAGTTGTATGATTCTACCTGGAAAGGAGGGAGCAATGATTAAAGTACCCCGTGAACCCAAAAAACCCTTCTCTTTCAAGAATAAGGACAATGAATTAATGGAAGATTATATTGATGACGAGATTGGAAACTATGCAATCCTAGACATGGATCACAACGAAAGCCTAGAGAAAGTTCAAGACTAAGGGAACCAAGAATGTTTGTTTGAAGGATACTAGAGTATGTCATTCGATGGAGCCTTTTCTAAATGGGAATAGATTTGGAATTCTTATTTTGAGTCCAAATAAGACTATGCACTCCCATGCTGTAAGATTGGAGTTTTCATGTACACATAATGAGGTAGAATATGAATCTTTGATCCAGGGGATGATCCTTGCACAAGAAATGAAAATAGAACATCTCGTTGTGACTGGAGACTCAGAGTTGGTTATCAATCAGGTTACCCAAAGGTACAAAATAAAAAAGTAAAGACTTAAGTTGTATTTCAAAAGAGTTAAAGAACTGATGGAATCTTTCAGCTCCTTCAACATTGCTTTCATTCCAAGGGACAAGAATCACAAGGCCGATTCACTAGCCTTGGTGGCCTCAATATCAAACCCAGATGATGTCCAAAACAAAACATCTTTCCAGGTAGAAAGAGATTTTCAATCATTCGTGCCCGATAATGTTGAGTATTTACAAGTATTTGAGAACGATGAACAATTGATTTTTTTTTTTTTTAAATGATGGTGATGAAGAAGACGATAGATTGTTTGCCATCCCAAAAGACTGTATACAAGTTGAATATTTTTTTACAAAATATGATCATGCCAAAAATCTCCTTGAAGAAGTTTCAGTTCGAAAAGTGCAAGACACGAGAAAAGTCAATATTGGAATGGACAAGTCCCTGAAAATATGTCAACCTGGGAGTTGGTTGCACCATTGAAGAGGTTGACCAATATGTTTCCTTATTCAAAGAATATATTTATGTGTTCACTTGGACCTATGATGATTTTAAATCCTACGATTAAACTATATTCCAACATATCATTCCTTTGAGAGAAGAAGCGAAATCAATGAAACACAAAATAAGGATGATGAATCCCAAGATGAAACCTCTGGTAAAAATCGAATTGTAGAAGTTGAAGAAGGCAGGGATAATTTATCCCATCAGTCATTCAAAATTGCTCTCAAATCCAGTGATTGTAAGGAAAAAGACCAGGGAAATACAGATGTGTGTTGAATTTAGAGACCTTAACAAAGCAAGCATAAAATATATTTTTCCTTTGCCTAACATGGAGTTTCTTCTACATCAAGTTACTGGATCGGTCTGCATGTCCATGTTGGATGGTTTCTATGGATATAACCAGGTCTTGGTGGCTGAGGAATATAGGGAAAAGACAACATTTATCACACCATGGGAGACATATGCATATGCTAGAATGCCCTTCGATTTGAAGAATGTTGGAGCCACATTCCAAAGGGCTATGGATCATGCGTTCAGTGGGTTGATAGGAAAGTTTATAGAAAACTACTAAGATGACTTAATAGTGCATTCAAAGAAAATAGAGGATCATATCCATCATTTAAGAAAGGTTTTTGAAAGATGCATATTATACGACGTTTCTCTGAATCCAAAGAAATGATTGTTCGTTGTGAATCAAGGAAATTTATTGGGCCATATTGTATGTAAGGAAGGGATGTACATAGATCTGGAAAGAGTTAAAGCAATAAACGACCTCAAACCCTTGAATTATAAGAAGGGAGTCCAGTCATTCTTTGGAAAAATCAATTTTGTGTGAATATTTGTTCCTGACTACACAAGCATCGTAAAGTCGATCAATCTGTTGCTGAAAAAGGAGAAAAGGTTTGAATGGACAACAGATACTCAGGAAGAATTCAACAATATCAAAGGATAAATAACCACCACTCCCGTCCTCATCAGTTTGGACTTCCAAAGAGACCTCATTATCTATTCATTTGCTACAGAGACAGTTGTTGTGTCTGTCCTCACTCAGAAAAATAACAACAAAGAAGAACTCCCGATAACTTTTATGAGAAAAACCCTACACGACTATGAGTTGAGGTATTCAGAACTCAAGAAACAAGCCTTGGCTCTTGTAAAAGCAGTAGCGCACTTTCATACTTATATATTAAACTCCCATGTTATAGCTTATGTTCCCTCATCACCAGTGAAGATGCTTCTAAATCAATAGTTGAGAGAAGGAAAATGGGTTAAATGGTTGGAAAAGATAAAAGAATATGATATCGAGATTAAACCTTTAAATGCAATCAAAGGAAAAGGTTTATGCAAGATCATAATGAATGTGGACTCGGTCGATGGGATGATTTCAATCTTAGTCGAGGAACCATTAGTTGACTCAGAATGGTACATAGATATTATATAATACTTAAGGTATGGACAATTTACTGTCACCATGAACCCCAAGGAGCGAAGGAAATTAGAGATGAAGGCAAACCAATACATGCTGATTGCTGACATATTGTTCAGAAGAAATTTTGATGGTATACTACTAAGATGTGTCGATGAAAATCAAGCCCAAGAACTGATTAGATAATTCCATGAGGGAATATGTGGTGGAAACTTTGCACCTACTACAACCACCCACAAAATAATCAGAGAAGGATTTTACTGACCATCAATCTTCAGATATTCATACGCCACAATAAGGAAGTGTTTGTCATGCTAGTAATTTTTAGGAAAAATGAAGAAATCTGCGATGCCTTTGCAGCCTATTGTGGTAGAACAATTGTTTTCCCAATGGGGACTCGATGTTGTTGGTCCGATTAATCCAAAATATAGCAAGGGGCATATGTACATCCTAACAACTATCAATTATTTCATGAAATGGCCGGAGGTGGTGGCGCTAAAGAAGGCTGATGTTGAAGAACTGATCAAATTCGTTAAAGACAACATTCTTTCAAGATTTGGTGTTCCTGATAAATTTATCATAGACAATGGTTCGATCTTCATTGGGTCAAAGTTCACGAAGTTTTGCGAACAATATGGGATCATCATGGGTTAGTCATCGAATTATTATCCACAAGGTAATGGCCTTGCTGAATCCATAAACAAAACATTTGTGTAGATACTGAAGAAAACCGTTGATAGCAACCACAAGAATTGGCATTTGAAGCTGATAGATGCATTATGGGCAAGTAGAATGTTGTGCTACTTATATGTCTAATATAATGCACTCATTAATTATCAATCCGGGATTCGTAATCAACAGAGTTACAAGACACCAGTAAGAAAGATAATTCCTAATGTCACGAGTATAGAATCAAACTAGATTATGTATGCTGGAAACAAATCAATCCAACAGAGCGTGTTTGTTGGTACCAGATCACCACAGGTAAGATTTAGTACTGGACGCATTTTTTACCAGATCAGACAACAACAATCTTGGTGTGTAGGTACCGGATCATGACAGAGCTGGTACATGAACACTAGACATCTAGGGGTCAAAGATTCACATATGACAAATTGAGCATTAGTACATGAAATATTTAATTCCTTAACTCAATAAACCACAAAATACATGAATTAACCATACTTTACCTTATGACCTTAATACTGGCAATTGGTAGCGTTCTTGTCATTCACTCAAGCTTTAGGTAGGTCCAAAAAGGTGCAGGTGAAGAGTAAAATAGGGTAATGAGAATGTCAATTTCAAGTCTCAACATTCCCCCATGCCAAAATCATTGCATGTCCTCATGCAATTGAAAACAAAACCCAAAATTTTCAAAACTTGAGATTGTGTTCTTTACTTGGGTGGATCAATGATATTGATGGCCGAAGCCTCTTCTCTTAGCTCCCTTTTGATGACCCTAACGTATTGTAGGATTCACAATACCTTATTGAGCTTGTTAGATGTCTCTTCATGGTCGTCTTGAATTTGTTGGTTGGTTGCTTTCAACTACTCATTTTCCTTTTTGATATATCTATCCAAGAGTTGATGTTCCTTTACTTCTTGTTGGAGTTCCTGATTTTGTTTTTGTAATTCCCTAATCCTTTTCTTCATTTGTTCTTTTTTCAATTTCTTTGTTGATTCTACCATTGCTGGCTGGGTGCACTCCCTTTCCTTGACTTCCTCCCTCATCCCACATAAAGTAATAGTGGCTTGCTCTTCGGTCATACTAGGTATGTCATCTTGAATTGGTAAATCCTCAGAAGGGGAGGTAAGGTCGATTAGATCTTCTTGTGTATGGGGGATAACTATTGTTTTTCCCTTCTTTTCCATGCTCCTCGTAGTTCTTTTACAAGGAGGTACCGGATTAGGGATGCTCACAGGCTTCCTTTTCTTCTTCTCTAATTGTGAAATGGTGACAGGGGGTTGTGCCACATAATTTTTACTTTTAGTTTCTGAGCTATGCTTCCTTTTCTTCATCATTTTCTGATGGTCCTCTTTCTCAACTACCACCGTGGAAGTCTCCTCAACTAATTTGTTTTTACCTTTTAATTCAGAGCTTTTATAAGTCTTGTTGACTGTGGAGGAGGACCCTGCCTTTTCATGTTGGCTCACTGCCCTAGATGATGGTGGAGTTGTTTTATCCTTCTTGCTCTTTTTCTCTTGGGGTTCCTTACTTTTCTTTGGACCATGCTGGGTTTCCTCCAAAGATTTGTTTCCTATGGGAAGGTGTTGTGTGATAAGGGTTTTCCAACTAATCCTCTGTTTCCTAAGCTCATGCAAAACTAGAATTTTAATGAAACCTTGATGGTAGATGCTAGTCTTTTCTATTTTGGAGATGGATTTAACACCTCTTACCATTTTATTCAAACTCATCCATAGAAAATAGGGAAAATCGATTTTAGGGCCTCCTTCAAAATGCAATAGGAGCCTAAGGTGATAAATGAAAGTCACGACATACCTGCCTTCACTAGTGACAAATCGTTGAAGACTGGTAATCATTAGATGGTATTCTTATTTGATGTAGTTTTTAGGGATCCCTTTCTTCCAGTCGGGGTGCTGATGATCTTCCTTCAAGAATTGTTGGCACATCTCTTTGTCAATTCCCACACCTTTGAAGTATTTAGCTCCTCCGCTAGGAAGTCCCGTAACCTCCCTTATGGTTGCTTCATTAATTATCAGTTGTAGATTTCCTATACGTGCCATCTCTCCATCATAACCTTGTATAAATTCTTGAGATATCTTCTCGTTCCAGCCTGTAAATTTTTCCAGAAAAGGTATCCACCCCAATATAGCATATTTTTCTTGACATAATTGGTATTCTTCGGTTTCCCTATAAATTTGGAAAACCGGTTCGTGTCTAGTAACGACCATCGTTATAAGTTGAGAAAAGGATTGGACTGTAGCACAAGGGTTTAGTGAATTGATGAAGGGTTTGGTACCGGAAAGGAGCAGGCTCGGAACTGGAGGAAAGCTCACAATAAGGGGAAATATGGTGATGGTGTTGCGAATGGTAAGTTTAAGTGAGGGTGCTTGCAAGGAACAATTATGACCAAATGAGGCTTATCTAGATGGCTTCGCCACCAGATAAACCATTTGATATCTACCCATTACTATAATGATGAGGATAAGATGTTGGGTATCAGGGCATCATTTTAGAATAGGTGATTGGACGTCCAGGTGGTGAAATTAATGTTGGATCGTGGTTCATGATATACAATAGGTTCGTGAATTTGCTTGAGGACGAAATATATTCGTGGCTTATCATTGCTATGCATGCTTCATATTTTGATATGATTTTTGCCTTTAACCATGTTCAAGAGTTATGGCAGGATTAATTAGGTTTAGGCATATGGGTATGAAGAATAGGCGCATGGGTTTAATACTAAGGTCGTAAGATCTAGTATAGCTTTTCATAGTTATTGTAGTTTTATGAGCATAGAAAAATAAATACCATGTTACCTTTGCTTTCACCTTTGTATGATTGATACCCATAGCATGTGTGACTGCTTGTAAGTTGTCAAAATTCATCCTTTTAGAGTGAAGCTTATTGAAAATTTGGTACGAGAATGTTTTGTACTTATGATGTGCGTATCTTCTTTTGTATTTGGTTCTGCAGAGTGATCATGTAAGTTTGGAAAAGAGTTCTGAAGGGGCTCTTTGACCTTCCCCCATGACGAAGATGTTGTATATTTGTAGGCATTAAGATTCGATCATTTTATATCATAATGGAGAAAGATGATAAGAGAAAAAGAAACCAATCAAATTTTAGAAATACAGCTTATCACTTATCATATGATCTCATGCCAGAAAAAATGAAATTGCCCTGCTTTTAATGGATTATTGACAGAGGTAGCATTCAACAGTGAAACATGGGAATACATATATGTTTGCATCTCATGCCAAAAATGAAATTGCCCTTCTTTTAATGGAGTATTGACAGAGGTAGCATTCAATCGTGAAACAGGGGAATATATATGTTTGCCAGAAGAACATATCCCACCTAACTTTCTTTAGAGTTTTACTATCATTGGATGTTATAGATAACATTCACAATAAAAGTAGATTAGGCTCCCTAGTTAGGGATCCACTCTTAAGAAGTTTCCTTCTTAGATAGTGTAGGCTTTAGATGTCAGACCGGTAAGTTGACTTAGGGTGATTCTCAAATGGACATTTGCTTGGAGAATTATATTGCTGATTCATTTGGGGTTTGTATCTCATGGAAGCCAATAATGACTTTTTGTTTTAGATGGAAAAAAGTGGATTTTTCAATCAGACAAGTATAGATGAGACATGTTTAAACCAAAAACCACTGCCAACAAGCCTGTTCAGTACTCCGGTGGGGTAGTTGTGATAATTAGTGAGAGGTGCCTTCCCCAGGCAGAATTCCCCATTGCCAACATGCTTGTTCAGTACCCTGATGGGTTTGCCTAGTCATACCACAGACCGTTACCCGCTTCCAGCATACCTATTCAGTATCCCGGTGGGTTAGTCTCTTAAACCCTTTTTCCATCAGAGGCTTCTTGTCCATAGTCACCTATTTTGGTTTGTATTAAAGAGTGCTTTGCACGGTGACAGGGGAGGCTCATCTGAAAACCTTTTTATAGGGTGGGATGGTATTGGGTTGGAAGGCATATACTCTTCCTTTGTATGTCTTTTAAAGATTTGTTTGAAGGAAAAATAAACTTTTATGCACATTATTTCTTTAGAGTGATCTAGATGTATAATTTTGTCTGAAGTTGTCCATAAGAGAATGACCTAAAGTTTCCTTA
>JZKD02S1674410.1:391654-416249 GCA_000966675.3 Picea glauca | reverse complement strand
AACAAAAGCCAAGAACAGTGTCGCAACTATAGCAATTGTGTCGCAAAGTCTCTTAAAGTCATGTATATATAGATAAAATAGTCAACTAGCCGTTAACACCGACCAATGAGATAGGGAAAATTTGCGTCGGTATTGCCACAAAAGTTAGTCGCTATAGCGACGAAAATCCCGACTAGATTTAAATAATATTTTCGTCAATATTGCGACGAACTTTCGTGACAATATTGACGAAAATCCCGCCCTTTTTAAAAAAAATATGAAACTAGTTGAAGCGTGGAAAATTTTCATGGAATAATCCACCCATATGTAGTAGTGTGTTGACAATTCAATTGATAAACTTATGTCTTCAAAAGACTACTGTCTCTAATATTTTGACAATGCTCCAAGAAATTTTTTTCCTCTAGTTACATGAGATTACATATCGTGAATCATCAATTTAATTTTAACAACTTGTTACTCCATGTGTGTTGTGTATTGTTTTCCAAATGAAATATGAATGTCAAAAATCTAGACACAAAACACCATCAAGCATACAATCATACACAAGTGCACAATGTTCCTTAGACCGCCTTATTCAAATTTTGGAATAGGCATAGGAACATTTACCACAAAAAATGATATTATTATTATGGTTTTTACAACTTGCTCTTTAACACTTTAAGAGAAAAATTATCTTTGTCTTCTTTTACAATCGAGGAAGAATCCCTTTTGCAAGACCAAATACAATGAGAGGGATTCAATGTACTTTCTCCTTCATAATGTTTTGACAAGGATTTCAATGCATAACATTTCACTTATTCTCTCAAGAAATAAATGTCTTACAACCTCCCATAAAAAACTCAATTCATAACTCACTTGACAAATTCTTCTAACGACCACAATAATGAGTAAAAGGTTTTCCAATTTACATTTATATACACTAATTGGTGATCATTAACACATAGTTGGTGATCACTAACACAATTTGGATAATGATCTACTTCACCAAACACTTCAAACCAAAGCACCCAACTTCACAAACCTCAAATTTCAATATAAATAATATATGGTCTTATTTACTCTATGTATGTGAGATTGATAATCTGTAAATGCCAAATAAAAAATTAGGTTACCTTTTAAGAACGTATTGAATAAATTATTGTGGCATGTATTACATGTTTCATTCTTTGCCCGTGGGATTGAACTACAACTCTCTTTCCTCTCATTGCAGATTGCTCTAGATCCGTGCCTCTTGTTGCATATTGCTTCAGATCTATGCCTCTTGTTGTAGATGTAAATGTGTTGAACCTGCATAGAATAGATCTAGCTATAAAATACCACACACATTTGCAAAGAGAAATTGAGAAAGAAGAAGCAAGAGAGAAAGGATGGAATAATTCTCATTAACCAAATGAATGAATTATAATTTACACATGATATACTATGTATAACTCAACCAATGCGCATTGGAGGAGAAGCCAATGCGCCATAGTGGTGGTATAGAGTGATCTGGACACACACCAGTAGTTACAGTAGTAAACTGCCACCTAGTCTAGTCTCTCGGGCAATTGCGAGAGTGAACTGCCACCTAGCTGAGTTAACTAGTCTATCAGTCTTCAGTTAACTAACTGAAACATAGTGAAGTGAGGAGGAGATCATGGAATCATGGGTACTGTGCTAGTATATTGATGATACCAAGGATAATGCACATTAACTGGTGATGATCCCAATGCTGCATGGTGATAATCCCAATGTAGCATCGAGACTCCACTCAAATGATCAAACTGAAGTGAAAAATGAAGAGAATATTCTTCCTAAAATATAGGAGACTGAATAACGACTAATAAATAAGGAAAAAACTTAGGAAAAAGAAATCCTAGGTGTGTGTGAAGTAACTCCAACACCCCCCTTGAACATCACTATGGTGAAAATAAAGAATGGGTCCTGACAAAGAGGCCATTTTAGGTACCCAAATACAAAAGATACACTGAAATAAAGTGAGGAAAGAGGGACAACCTCATGGGAAACCCCCCCCTCAAGGTACAATGTATGTAAAAATAAGAACTAACAGTTGCTAGGAAATTATGTCCTTCACTCTAAGACAACTTCGTAGAGAATTAAACTTCTGCTCAGTGAAGGTCTTGGTGAAGATGTCTGCAGCTTGTTTTGCTGAAGGAAAAAATTGCAGGTCGATGATCCCCTCGTGTACTAAGTCCTGAATGTAGTGCATGTGGATCTCGATGTGCTTCGTCTGTTGCCTCTGAACTGGATCTCTACAGAACTTCAAAGTGCTCTGGTTGTCACACCAGATGACAATTGGTTGATGAAACTGAATTCCCAACTTAGTGAGAAAATGTTGTAGCCACATAGCCTGAATGGTTATGTTAACTACGCCTCTATACTCTGCCTTGACTGAAGATAGAGAAATAGAAACCTGGTTCTTTCTCAACCAAAAGATAGGCCCAAAACTAAGACTGAGTGAGTAACCGGATGTGGACTTGCAATCAATTCTATCACCAGCCCAATAATAATTCGTGAACCCAATGAGATCCAATGTAGAGTCTGCTTCATAATGAATCCCAAAGGTGATGGTGCCCTATAAGTATCGAAGGATACACTTTACAGCCTTACAATGTAGCTCATGTAGCTCCTGCATGAACCTAGAAATTGTGGCAACTGCATAGGATAGGTCTGGTCTGGAGTGTGTGAGATACAACAAACTCCCCACTGGCTATTTGTACAATGTTCTATCAACCAGTGGAGTGTCCCCTCCATCCTCAAGTTTGAATCCTGATAGGAAAGGATCCGTAGTAGACTTGCAGTCTGTCATGTGAAATATCTCAAGGAGATCTCGTGCATACTTGGCCTGAGAGAGTTTGATGCCTGATGCATCTTGGCTGATCTTGAGTCCAAGGAATAAATGCAGCGGACCCATGTCCATCATCAAGAACCTGTCATGTAGAATCCTCTTGACTGCAACAATTGTTGAAGTCGAGCAACCAGTGATCAGTAAATCATCAACATGCGGAACTAAGAGTAGAGGTGAATCAACCATCCTGAGAATGTAAACATTCGGGTCTGATTTACAACGTAAAAATTTCTATGACAATAGGTAGGAGTCCATCTTTGATTACCATGCCCTCGGATCCTGCTTGAGGCCATAAAGAGATTTATTCAGTCGACAGACCAAATATGAATCCTACATAAATCCTTGAGGCTACTCCATATGGATCTCCTAAGAGAGATCACCATGAAGAAATGCATTCTTCACATCCATCTGATGTACTTCCCATCCCATGGCTATCGTAATGGTAAGTGACAAATGTATGGAATCCATCTTCACTATTGGAGCAGAGGTCTCATCATAGTCAATGAAATGCACCTGCTGAAATACTTTGGAAACAAGCCTAGATTTGTATTTGCTAATCTATCCATCCATTGCACTCTTGGTCCTATAGACCCATCTGCATCTGACAATTTTCCTTCTAGAAGGAAGGGGAACTATATCCCTAGTCTGGTTCTCGAGGAGGGAGTTGTACTCCTTCTGTATGGTGGATTCCCAAAAGGGATTTCCAATAGCTTAGCCATAAGACTGTGGATCTAAAGACTGAACCAAGAAAATATTCCTGGGTGGCAATGGTTCAATGGAAGTGAGTGCAAGAGGAGGCTCCTCAAAATCAGATCGAGTCCTCCTAGTATCATCTGGATCCCCAACAATATCCCCTACATCTTGAAGAGTATTCCGATTCCACTTGGGTCTCGGCTCTGGCTCTACATATGCATCTGCATGCACTGAATCTGCATCTAACTGTACTGAATTTGTATTTGGATCATCTAAATACTTTGGATCATAACTCTCATCTGAAGAAGAGTTGGCATGTGCACGCTCATCATCTCTGAGAGGTGGAAGAATAAAGGTGTCTGCATGCGGTTGTTGAGGTACATGAGAGACACTTTCCTCGAATTGGAAACTACGCTCAATGATGATCCAGTCGGAGGAAAGATCAATAAGTCTGTATCCCTTCACATCGTTGGGGTATCCAACAAAGATACACTCTGTGCTCCGTGGATCAAGTGCCTTCCTCTTTTATGAGGGAATTCAGGCCCATGTACGTGAACCAAAAATACGAAAGTGGGTCACTTCTGGTTTGAGGCCACTCCAAGCCTCATAGGGGGTCTTATCCTTGACAGATATATGGGGATATCTGTTTTGGATGCAGGTTGAAAAATTAAGTGCTTTGGCCCATAATCTCTGTGGAAGTAACTTTGCATGTAGCATACAAGAGGCCATCTCTTTTAGAGATCTGTGTTTCTGCTCAACAAATTTGTTTTTCTCTGGAATATAGGGAACTGTGTGCTGCAATTGAATCCCTACATCATGATAGAGATTATGGATCTAAAGGTTGACATACTCTCCCCCATTATCAATTCAGAAAATTTTTGTTTTCTTTCCTGACTGTGTCTCAACCAGGGCTTTGAAATCTTTGAGGTGTTGGAAGACCTCTGATTTTTTCCTAAGAAAGAAAATCCATGTGAAACATGAGAAATCGTCAACAAAAATGAGCACATACCTTGATTTTCTGATTGATGGATACAGAAAAGGGCCCATGAGGTCACTATGGATTAGATCTAAAGGAGAGGAAGCCCTCTGAGTCTCTCCTTTGTCGAATTTCTCTTTCCAAGAACACATCCCTCACAAATTCTTTTGGAGAAGTGGATGTCAGGTAGACCATCAACCATTACTTGCTTGCTAAGTTCTTGCATATATATGAAATTTAAATTCTTGAACCTTTTGTGCCATATCCTACTGCTTTCATTAGCATGGGTAAGCAGTAAAGCAGAATCTGGTTCAATAAATTCAGAAAATGTATACATTCTAGATTGATGATTTACCTCACTGGTAGAAACCTTGGAATTGGTTTGCATGTCAAATATTTCCACTGCATTAGGTGTGAATATGAATTTCTTTCCGGTGCTAGAATTTTTCATTTGATATATCAAGAGAATATTGAAGGAAAGTTTGGGAACATGCAACACATTCTCGAAGCTTCCATTGGTGAGTTCAATCCTTCCTTTGTCGGTGACCTCGACTGGAGAGTTTTCTCCCATCATAACAGGAGGACCTTTGCATGCATCCAATGAAGAATATAATTATTTTGTGGCAGCCATGTGATGTGATTCTCCTGAATCTATAATCCAAGCATCGAGAGAGGAGTTGATGGAAATCAAGGCATGGCTAGAATTTCCTTTCTTGGGATTCTGATCTTCTAGCTTCTTCTTCTTGGAACCCTCAGGGATGCGATCTACAAGGTTATTTTTCTGAAGTATTTGAGTCATTTGATTTATTTTTTTTCTATAATCATGCATATTATGGATGGATTCCTTTATGGAAGTGTGTGCATTTCTCCCCTTTTCTTTCCTTTTCACCTTTGGATCCAAAGGCATCAATGAAGGGTTTTGAGTACCTTTCCTTTCTTGGATTTGCATGTGTTTTCCTTTTGTATTTATCTTTAGATTTTTTATATTTATGACCACTTCCATATTTCATAGTAAGTGCATGTGCCTTTGGGCCTTTGATTTTTCCCATGTTCATGAGCTTGGTCTGCTCTTGTGTCATAGATTCGATAAATTCCTCAAGAGAAGGCATATTCCAGGTTGCTCTAGAGATGAAACTAACTGAATCTAATGTGGATACGAACACTGATAATTCAGGACCAAGTTTGGAGAGAATGGTGAGAACCATTTGTTTCTCCTCCTTAGATTTATCAACCCCGCAAGCCTTGAGTTGCGACAATAAATCCTTAAATTTTGTAAGGAAATCTTGGAGATTGTTGAAGCTTTTTGGATCCAATGTGAGAAATTCCACCTCGAGCATGTATCCCATCATCTCATCCTATTTTCCAAATATCCCTTCCATGGTGGTCCAGGCTTCATTGGGGGTTTTACAGGAAGATATGTGAAAAAGGAGATCGAGAGAAATGAGACTACAAATTGTTCTGAATGCTTCATCCATTTGATTTAGATACTTGGATTTTTCTATGGCTGTTGTTGGTTTTGTTTCCATGTTCATGGTTAATCTGTACAATCCTCTGCTTTGAATATGCATTATCATCCTCTCCTTCCATGAAAAATAATTGTAAGGTGTAAGACTGAATTCTTTTGGGAATTCCATTTTCTGCTGTCTTCAATCTTCGGTACCTGCAAAAAAAAATTGGTGTGTCTTTTGCTTAGTATTCTGTCGGATTTGATACCATGTAAATGTGTTGAAACTACAAAGAATATATCTATATAGAAAATACCACACACATTTGCAGAGATAAATTGAGAAAGAAGAAGGAAGAGAGAAAGAATGGAAGAATCCTCATTAACCAAATGAATGAATTATAATTTACACATGATATACTCTATATAACTCAACCAATGTGCAATGGAGGAGAATAAAATGTGCCATAGTGGTGGTATAGAGTGATCTGTACACACACCAATAGTTACGGGAGTAATCTTCCACCTAGTCTAGTCTCTCGGGAAGTTGCGGGAGGGAACTGCCACCTAGTTGAGTTAACTAGTCTATCAATCTTCAGTTAATTGACTTAAAAAAAGTGAAGTGAGGAGGAGATGAGGGAATCATGGGTAATGCACTAGTTTGGTGATGATACCAAGTACAATGCACATTAGCTTGTGATGATCCCAATGTTGCATGGTGATAATCCCAATGTAGCATCTAGACTCCACTCAACTGATCAAACTGAAGTAAAAACTGAAGAGAATATTATCCCTAGAGGAATATTCTTCCTAAAATATAGGAGATTGAATAATGACTAATAAATAAGGAAAAAACTTAGGAAAATGAATCCTAGGTGTGTGTGAAGTAACTCCAATAGTAGATTGCTTCATATCTGTGGCGAGAGATTGCGCTGCTTCAAAATTGTAGCACAACATATTATTAGAATTTGGTTTCTCATGTATAGCTCCAATGGACATGTGTTGGTGAATTTATTCTATTATTATCATAATCATAACATAGAAGAAGAGAGAAGGTCGTTGGTTCATATTTCAATCAATGTGGGATTTGATTTTACACATGATTTTCTCCTTCACATGCTGGTGGGCTATGTAGGTCTCATAAGATAGAAATTAAAAAATTATAGCTGAATCAAAATGCAACATGGAACTAATCCTTCAAAAACTAATACACAACCAAATTCTCCATGCTCAACAAACTTGATCTACATTTTTCACTAGATATGTATTTGTTTACATGAAATCGACCTTGGCTACAACTTAAATTTGCAACCACAAAGCTTCAATGAAGGAACTTCGAAATAGAGAACCCTAAATGCATTTTGTTTATCATATGATGGATGTGCTTTCAAAACTTGAAATGAAAAGAAATTTGTTCTTATTGTAAAAAACCTAAACAACAACGAACATGAATAGATATTGGCACCAAGTCAATTTGATTAGTAGGAGGGTTTGCCTCAAAGCCTCCACATATTTTTATCTTAGGCAATTCTTTGTTCAGTAGATCCACTGATGGATTTATATTACATTGCAAAGATGATATAGAAGCCCAAAAAGTATTAAGAGAAATCCATGGATCAAAATATTCAAACATCCATATTGTTGGTCACTTTGCAGCAAAATCCACTTCTTTAAAATACTGAGAACATGTTTTTACTGGCCCTCAATATTCAATTTTTTTTTAAATTTACGTGGGCTTGTGATCAATGTCAAAAATTTGTTGGCAGAGAGAAATCCTCTGTCATTCCCTTGCAACCCGTTTTCCCTGATTTTCCATTCTCCAAATGGGGGTTAGATTTCATTAGTCCTATCAATCCTCCATCTTCTGTTGGACACGTTTTTATACATACAACACAAAATTACTTCACCAAGTGGATTGAAGCTGTACCACTCAAGCATGCACAAGATGAGCAGGTAAATTCATTTATGGAATCTAACATTTTTTCTCCCTTTGGTCTTCCTATAGAAATAATTACAGATAATGGACCAACTTTTATTTCTACAAAATTCAATCAATTTATTAGTAAATTTGGAGTGAAACATTTTACTTCATCCACCTATTATCCTCAAGGAAATGGGAAGGATGAGTCCACAAATAAAAATTTAATTGAAATTTTAAGGAATATTTAAGTGACAAACCTCGACAGTGTAACAAACTACTGACGTATGCACTTTGGGTAGACCATACCACTACTAAGTCTAGTATTGGTCATACTCCACTTCAACTCTTATATGTCCAGGAAGCCATTATTCCTGTGGAACTTGAGCTTACGTCCCTTCGATTAGCACTACAGGCTGAAGAATTAAACACAACATCTATCCCTCAGAGAATAAATCCCTTGATAGACTTAGAAGAACAAAGGAACCATGCTATGGAAAACCTAAGAAAAAGGAAACAATTTGTCAAGAAGTATTTTGAAAAAAAGGCCAAATCAATTATTTTTGAAGCTGATGAAAAAGTGTTTCTCTGGGATTCTGCACATGTTGATAGAGGAAAAAATTTCCAAGTTTCAAAAACTTTGGCTAGGTCCTTACAAAATCACCTCATTCATTGGTAAACATTCTTACTTATTTAAAGATTTAGATGGGCATTTGTTTTCATATACTACAAATGGTTCACATTTAACACATTATGTCGAAACAAGATAATTGATTGGTTAAACTTCTAATATTTTGTATGTATATATTTCTTTTCAGTTGTATTAATTTCTTTTTTATTTGTACAATTTGATTTTCATTTTGGTTTTGCATCAGTTTTATTTTTTGTTTTTATTTTTTGAATTTTTGAGTCAAGATGGATCATTCAAGCCACTTATTTGATCATGTTTCCTGCAAAGTTTTACTAATCTGTTTTGAAAATAGTAAGAACAATATAGACACATGATTTTCTTTTTGTTCCACAACACTACTTATGCAGTGGTTGCCTATATCCACAGACTCTTTTATGAAACTTGATTATCATAGATCTGTTCCTTTTCTTCTTTCCCTTTCTACCCTCCATACAATTACTTTTGCAAGAGTATATAAGAAAATTTGACAGTTGTTGATCAAAAAAACATGATTCAAGCAAAGCCAGAGATTCAAAAGTTCTAGCCAATTAAAAATCGACTACCCTATGGAGTTGCTAGATGTTGACTCGTAAACTCACCACTAATTACATAGCCCGTAGATAGTTTCAAGGCATACCAAAATATTATTTATTTATATATAACTAGTAGGTGGGACCCCCTAGGAGTAAAAATAAATGGTGGTTTATTTTCAATTACTCTTAAAGTTTAAACATATGCATGATTGCCAACTTGTTACAAAATTCAAACTTATGATTATCTACTTCCACCCATGGAAGCATCAATGTGTTCATCTTTTCATTTTGATTATCAAGTTTGTCTATCTAATTGCACATGAAACGATAAAGGATTTGCTCATGAAAGTCGTAAAAGAACCTCTTGTAGCACATACATATTATTATCATAAAACATACAAGTTTTTTAGGTTATGTTTTAAATGCATACCACAAGTAACAATGGTTATCATAACAACAAACAATGTTAGCATAAAGGTGTTGTTGGGCACACTTATAAAACACACAAAAAAGTTCAATTGTATTATAATGTTTGGCATGCAAAGGCTGGTATGAAGGCATTCAAATTTCATGCTACAAATGTTACATATTATATAGTGGTTTCAAGCTTTATACTCATAACATGCACTACCCATACTTACGTTGCAAAAGGTGGTATGATGGGTTATAAATGGTAAAGTATTGAACTACATGGCACATATGGTATATTTGAACTATAGTGTTAAAGTTGTGATTATTAATTGCGCTATAATAATGCATCTATTCAAATTTGTACCAACATATTTGAATTGATATGTTATTAAACCTTGTCTTAAGACTCGATCTATCATTTGGATGACAATTGTGACTACTATTTATATTGGTTGACCTGGCATGTGGTCAAGTGCTTGTTTGGCATTTTTGTTTGTTCGGTGATTGGTTGTTATTTTGGTTGTTTGAAAAGTGGAGAACAACGTGGTTGGGGTTGGTAGCTTGCATAATGTGAAGCTGATATTGCATTCAATGTGCAAGGACATGGGTTTTGATACTCGTGTCCCATGACTGAGTTTACCACCTTCACACTTTTATTAGGAATTTCACTTTTCATTTGAGCTGTTAGAGTTTTGTTGAAGCGACTGTTTGGTTCTAGAGCTCAACCTTGGTATTTTTTGTAACTGTTGCACCGATTTCTCAGGATTATTTGAAGCACTTGAGAAGGTATATGTATTTTAGCTTGTTTTTCATCAAATGCATGTTAGTTTTGAAATAATTATTTAAAAAATGGCTCTGTGTTGATTGGTTTTTCGAGTGTGCTCTTTCTTTCCATCCATTTCAATTTGGGTTTTTAGCATCTTTGTAAAATATTAGTTATGTGTGTTATAGCTCTGATAATGAATAAGTTTGGTCGAAAATGGTTGGAGTTCAAGTTTTTGCTGCAAATTTTTTATAGAAATTGTTTTGGAAAGGTACACCCATAATATTAGATTTGAGTTGTTGGAAGTATGAGTTGAAATTGTAGTGTGGCTATAGGTTTTACCCTTACTAGTTCTTTTTGTTTTGAACCCAACATTTGTTGTCTTGAGCTAAGGCCTCAAGAAGGGTTCAAATGATGATTTTCTTTGCATGCTGAAATAGTGGTGTTAAAAGCAGTTTTTGGTTTATTTGATGGGTTTTGAACTCCCATTCTACACCAATAATTTGACATTATCATGAAAATGTGGTCTAAATATGGTTGCATGACTCTGCAAGCGAGGTATTAGTAGATTATATTTTCTATGTTTCGAACCCAGAATAAAGAAAACCCTGCACATGAAATTTTGGTTTGGTATTTTTGTTTTAAATGGGCTCAAGAGTCCAACCTCCATGCCCAGTTTCGAACCAAAGCCTCACAAAGACTTATAAAAGACTTGAAGTAGAATTTGACTTATGGATTCGATGCTTGTTGCTATTGGTCGATCCTATTTTCATATTGGATAGTATGAGTTATTGATTTACATGCATAAATTGGTTGGTTTGATTACAGTCTTGTTAGCTTCAATATTGTATGGGTTTCAAAACCATGACATGATGAAATGCATGTATATATTCTAGCAAGGTCATATTGAAATTTTGGTTGAACTAATGCCCAATTTCGAACCCTTTTCAATTATATAGAATTATATAGTCATTGGTTTGAATGTTTTTATCATTCTGAATATAAAATGTTTACACAAATATTTTGAAACCCTCACACCAGGTTTTGAGTTCAAGCCATACGAAACTCTTCAATTTTGATTTTGACCAAAAGGAAATGTTGTTGAAGTGGTCGGGTGTTCGACCTGTGTGTTCATGTTTGTACACATAATTATTTGATGTAGAAAATTGTTGGGCTTATTACAGTCTCACTGACTTTGGGTAATAATACTATTGGAAATTGGTTTCGAAACTTAGAATTAATGAGTTTACTCCTCAAGGATTAATCATATTTGGCTTCAAAGTTTCCATTAGTTGTTATCGGTTAATAAAGGCATATTGTACTGGTTGAAATCTCTTTTTCCCAGTTTATATGTATTCACCCTCACTTGATTATGGCTCATATGATTGGTAGTTGAGCCTAAGCTTTGAAAGCTGACAAGACCATTTTTTGGTGAGTTATCTGTTGAGTTATTGTGGGACTACATGTTTATTTTCGAAGCTTGTTTTGGATTGAGTTGTTGAAATTGTGATTCTGTTGCAACACAATTTGATCTTTGGTTTTCATCCGATGATTTATGGGCATGTTGATATTATGTTAAATATGGATTGTAAATTGAATGTATTTGTTTATGGTCAAAGACACAAGTTTTGAAGGAACATGAAATATTTTCTATATGATATACATGACCAAATCTATCATTGTATCACTTTCCATGCATTATTCCCAAACTCCCAAAAACATATATCATTTAATCCCCATCTTTATTTCCCCCCTTTTGTATAAATATAAAAAATAAAATTAGAGAACATTTTCTAGCAGTCTGGCATGATCGGTTTCTTTAAAAAAAAAAATGTATGAAGAATATGAGTGGGGTATTGCATGCATATATTGAAGCTTTGTTTTTAGTGGGCATGAATATAAAAAAATGAGCAGAACGTTGGAAAACCAATTATATTATGTTTATGAACATGTATCATTCTTTCCTATAATTCAATTTCACTTTACATTCATTACAAAACCCTTCATCTTCCCAATTTAATTATAAATACCATTTTTTTAAGTGATATCAATTTATGAGAATATAAGTAATGCACAATTTTATTGAGATGCATAAATGAAAGGAATGTTGCAGAATTCTTCCTTGACTGTCTTAATTTCTCACAATTTCCCTTTACTACATGTATGCTTGACCACTAGTTGAATCAGAGCCACTTTTAAATTATGTTAAATGAAAAATTAGATTTGATGATTTACTTGTTGTTGTATGCATACACTGATCCAATCTTCATGATTAACTAGACGATCTTTTTCAGTCGTGGAAGCAATATATATAACAAAGGAAACATAGGCAATTAGAAAAAAAGACAACTAGCTGATTAGGAGAAGGGTAGAAATAAAAAGAATTAGATTTTATGTCCATTTTGATGCAGACTCTAAGGATTTTAACCAAATCCTACAAATTGTGTTTCTCCATTTAGCTAGCCAGGTACATTTACACCCTCCTCCACTACCATTCATACCTCCATTATGGCCTTATCCCAACATTGTTGGAATTCCTATGGAACCACATCTGTCTATGAAACTTGAGCATCCGATTAATGATGGATGGAATGAAGTAGTTCATTATCCTCAACCTCATTTCAATGGTTGGACTACTGTATCAATAACGTTATCTCCAACTCCTCCTAAGAAACCACTTAAACTCGCTATCTCAATGGCCTCACATGTATTGTCACACTAGCAATCCAAAAACCCTAAAGCTTTATCCCAAGAGCCTAAACTAAGCAAAGGAAAGCAACCTGCCTACTCACTTAGCTCTAATTCATCTAAATATTCCTCTCATTTTGTTACTTCTCACCCCATTCCCCAAAATATTGAGCCAATAAATATTACTTTTAGTGATATGCACCCTGAAGCATCAACAAATGAAAGTAGAAAGACTGCTAAGGAAGACTTGCTGACACACATGATGGCATCATCGTAGAACAATAAACAGAGGAGGACAACCTCCCATGAAAAATATTACTTTCGAATTTATTTTATGATGGATCTTTACTTTGTAGTTGACTATTAGACATATTGACACTTATATTTTTGGACACTATACATTATTGATCTATTTTTGGCATATTTAAGTTATTTTGGGAGTCACAAGTGTATTTATAACATGTTTATTTATTGGGGATGTTGGATGCACATTCGTTTTATGATTTGGCATGTATTTTAAGTTTATGGAGGTACAATGGATATTGAAAATTAAACAATAAAGATACACAGGGGGTCCCCACCTACTAATTATTATTTATTAAAACCCTTTATTATTATTTATCAAAAGTTGTCCCACTTAATCAAAATTTAGTTAAACACTTAACTAAAGGTGGTCAAAACTAATAAAACTATATTTTGAAGAATAAAAGGAAGACTTTATGGGATGTACAATAGGGAGAATAGAGATGAAAAAATATGATAAGGTTTTCTCTTGATCTGAAGTGAGATTTCATTTATATTTAATTCATTTCTAAATTACATATGGGCTCAATCTTCTTGTTGACATCAAGGTTTTACTGAAGGTGGAAATAAGAAGGAATAAGAAGCATAGATTTTTGACATGCTTCAAAAGGTCAATCATTTGTTTTGATAGTTTGTTAATTGTAATTTTTTTTCTAAATTAGTTTTTCGGTGTTGATTAGAATTATTTTGCAAAGTAAAGAAAGTGATGCATTTGTGGCTAGTTGATCCAATATTCTCAATCTTGGTATTTTCTTTGAAGGCATCAGTGGTTTATGTGTGATGTAACATTCCACCTTATACTTCTAGGTATTACCTTGGTCCTTACCCACACAGGGATATGAAAATAAAGTTTTTGGCTATAATTTGGAATTGAATCAATAAAACATCATTTGTTGGTGTTGGTCTCATCTTTGGACTTGATGTGTAATGATGTCTCAGATTTGATTTATTGATTATTCAAGTCTGTTATAAATTTTACATACAAGTGTTTTTCTTATTTTTGTCTCGCTAAAACACATTCACATAAAACAACATTAGGCCCAACTACATATTGCTTGAGGGATAATTGATATTTTTGTTAAGGCTATAAACCTAGGGTGATAATCCCGCCTATCAACTTGCCTTAGCCAAACATGATTAAAAAATGTTGGTATAAGGAATTCCATTCCTTTTCATTAACACCATCCAAATCGACCAACAAGAGAAAGAATCAAGCAAACATAGTTCATCTTTGCAACAAGAGCAAAGGTATTAGTGTAGTTGATGCCTTCTTGTTGAGAAAATCCATTTGCAACAAAGCGAGGTTTATGACACTCAATAAAACCTTCAGAGGTAAATTTGTTCTTGTAGACATATCGACACTTCACAACATTCTTTCCTTGTGGTTGGGGAAATCATTTCCAAGTGTGATTATTCGATAAAGAATCTAATTCTTCCTGCATAGCCTGCTCCCATTCATGTTGACCTTAGGCATTTGAGTAGGTAGCAAGATCAGAAGTCTCAAGTACATGGGTCATTAATGCAACGTTGGTATTTTTATTTTGACTTTGAGTTTGGAATCCTGAAGAAATATCACCATTAGGTCTAACAACTTCAATAGTATTTCCAACCCATCAGGTTAGACAAGAAAGAGGTGAACCATTGTTCACTGCAGAAGCTCGATCATAGGTTAAAACAATTTCAGCCGATAGAGATGATAGACCATTCAAAATAGATATCAATATATTAATTGACTCAGAGGTCGACAGTCTAGTCGAATTAGGAACAGAGTTCAACTATCTAGTTGAATAACTGAACAAAGGAACAAGAGAACCATAGTTAGAACCAACATCAAAGTGATAATCCTGTAACAATCCAGAAGAGAAATTCAACAACTTAGTGCCATAAGACTTCTCATCAAACTATACATTTCGTCTGATAATGATTTTTCATTTGATAGGATCAAACAATCGATAGGCTTTAGACTCTTTAGAGTATCCCATCATGATGAATCATGAATCTTTGCATCCAACTTCTTTCTGCAATCATCATAAATATGAGCCCAAGCAACACATCCAAACACACATATGTGGTTAACTGAGGGATTATTTCCGCACCATCTTTCGACTAGAGTCACCAAAGGAACAACTCGAGTTGAGATGATATTGATCAGATAGTTTTCACAATAGACAACTTCATCCCAGAAGTAAGAAGGTAAATATTTGGCCTGTAAAAGACATCTATCCATTTAGACTAAAGTCTAATTCTTGTGTTTTGTAATGCCATTATTTTGAGGTGTATGAGGAACCGACCACTGCCAGTCAATACCATTTTGAGCCAGGTATTCTTTAAAAGTTGGATTTACATACTCACCAACATTGTTTGATCTCAGACACTTGATGGGGCGACCACATTGATTTTCATCAAACCCTCTAAATTCTTTGAACTTTTCAAAGACACGATTCTTATTCTTGAGAAAATAAACCCAAGTGAAATGAGAGAGATCATCAATGAAAGTCAAGATATACCTTGCACCTACTAGGGAAGGTAGGTTGATGCAACAAATATCACTATGAACTAGATCTAGGAGGTTCTATTCTCACCACACTTTTCCATAATCAAAAGGTTCCTGATGATGCTTGCTAAGCACACATCCTTTACAGACTCCATCGGGAGGAAAAAAATTAGGTAAACTAAAATCTATGTTATGAGTTGTCATCCATTGTAGACTTGAAAAAATTAGGTGTTTGAGTTGTTCATTCCAAGTTCGACTTCACTCGTAAGTGTGAGAAACATGAGAAATTAGTTTAGAGTCGGGTCAAGTTGTGTCACATAATTTATATAAATTGTCCTTTGGGTTGAGAAACCCTATGACGATAATCGAATAACCTTTCTTCAAATATCGAACAAAGAACCAATATGGAGAAAACTCCACAATATTACCTGTATGTGTTAACTGAGATACATACAACAGATTGGCACTAAGGTTTGATAGATGATAAATGTCTGCAATTCTCCTATGTCGACAAGAAACATCACCCTGACCAAAAATATCGGGAGAAAAATCATCAAGAATGTAAATATTCCCTTCCTTAGATTCATTCAAGGAGGTGAACAAGGAAACATCCTTATCCATGTGATGAGTGCACCCAGATTCGACTACCCATTCATTCTGTATAGAATGAGACAACAAGGATTGATAAGTTCCAAATTGGAAGGTGAAATTATAAGCAGGTCGACGAAAAACAAACACGTCTCCTTCAAGGAATTTAACCTTCTCCTCTAAATTGTCTCTCTTTGCATAACAAAATTTTTCCACATGTATAGTCTTTCTACAATACTAACACGTCTTCTTCTTTCGACTTTGACGAGGTGCATCTGCTTTCCCTTTAGGTTTCTGGTCGAGGCATCCATGTCTCTGTATAGGGGTATCAAATCATCCTCTTTCTTTGTGATTTGACTTTCCTTTTCCCTTGAGTAAGTGGGATTGATGTTTACCACCAAGATTTCCTTCATCAATAAATTTGTTTTGATCAATGATCAAAATACCATAGAAATATTCAAACATGTAATATTTACCATCTTCCTTGCATGTTTTCCAGTTGGTGCAAAAAGTTGAAACAAACACATCGAATGGTGTTCTCAAATTCATTAGGACCAACTAGATGAGCAATCCATGTTTTTTCTGATAATTCTTTCCACATTCACCCAATTTCAATTGCAGCTTCTTCACACACATAAAATAGTCTTCTATTCTGTCAAAGGAATGAGGATAGAGATAGATCAATTCTTTCTCCAATTACATGATGTGGATTTCGTCGACTATGTTGAATAATATCTTCAACTTCTTCCAAACTTTATGAGGGTAGTCAATTCCACTGATGTGAAAACAAATCTCTTGTGAGATATAGGTCATGATGAACCCTACAAGCTCATCCTTCTTTCCATCAACATCAAACTTTTATTGATCATCTGTTGGATCTATAATCACAATATTTGTATACTGCCATAGTCATTTACTATTCAGTAGGGTTTCCATGTTTGGTGCCCATACTGCATAATTTGATCCATTCAGAATTACAGGATCGATCTTCGAATCCATCTTCGAATCCATCTTTGATATCTAGATAGATCAGTTATGTTTCCACAAGTTACAGTCTACAAACCATCAACACATATTCAATCGTACAATAGATCAGAATCAACAAGATTTGTGGACAATATGTGAGGTTTCAAGCCATCATATCTGATACGATATTAGGGATTGGGTGTAACCTGATACAAAACCGACAAACAAAACTGTAGATAATCGAAGATAAATAATTTTTCGAAGATAGAAGGTGGTATCTAAAGACATCATTACAACACTTAAGCACAACACATTGTGATTAGAACATAAAAATACATATTGGACATATTATACAACAACAAGATCGACATGATGATAATGGACCCATCATGTCTACTATTTATAGCTTCAATATCTAACTAACTTCCTTGAAATCGGGAGGATTTTGTCCACATATAACCAGCGGTGGTTAGAGTTAACTCCATCAAATCTGCATTGTAAAGTTGGCTCGACAAGGATGCTCGACCCGACCATTCATGCATCCAACTCATAGTCGATTGCTCGGTTGGTCGATCTATCAACCAGTTGTCTTCGATTGTTGGTCAACTGTCCAACTGACATGCTTGTCAACTACTCGTCCGAATAATGTAGATATCTAGTCGATCACCCGAATGACTATTTCTAGATGTAGGTTGACCACCTGACCGACTGATTCCAGGAGAACTGTGACAAACCATCATAACTTGATGTTCTAACAAGGGGATTATAAAAATGAAATAATTCCTAGGACTAATTTATGTGATGATAGTGAAGGGGTGTCTCTCTCTTAAGTGAAAGATCTCTTAAGGATATTGATAAGTGGATTGAGAAACATGAATGATGCATAGGGATGATTGGTAGGGGTCATAGTAATGACCTATATATTTTTAAAAGTGTCAAGATATGAAGTTATGAACTAGAACACTTGTAATTGGTGAGGGATTACAAGTGATAGACTAGGAAAGGATTTAAATATTCAAGGATAACAACTATCTACTTTTTTTTAAAGGAAATGGACTATGTTATAGGTTGAGTCTTAGAGACTAATAAACAACGAGCATGAAGAGTAAGAAACTTCTATGCTAATGATTGATTGTGTATTTGGATTCAATGAGCTAATCCTTCCAAGAGTGAATGATGTTAAATTAAATAAT
The DNA here is from genome assembly GCA_000966675.3 of Picea glauca. Lineage (NCBI taxonomy): Eukaryota > Viridiplantae > Streptophyta > Pinopsida > Pinales > Pinaceae > Picea > Picea glauca. The sequence continues at coordinate 397,761 of JZKD02S1674410.1, read as the reverse complement.
GATGACCTGGTCTTTACATGCTATATGGTATATCAATCTTTAAATGAATAAAAAAAAGATGTAAAATAACGTTAGAACCTTGGGTAATGATCATACAAAATTGAGAATTTAAATATCAATGATTTAAGGCATGCTAGTAAGGCCAACAATATTTTAGTGTTGAAATTCATTGAATTTCATTATGAGGGAAATGATACATGACTAGAGATTGTGACTCTAGACGATGGGGGCTTACATGAAGGTTAAATAGTGTATTCAGATAAGGAAAATATGTGAACAATTTAGCATATTGTTAGGATCACTATACATATCGCGTAAATTGTCAACCTTCTTATTGTAAGAAGAAGAATTGATATAAAAAAATAAATATCTAGATGATCAAGTGGTATTCATAGTATTGATGACCCTTTGTATGGTTAGCATGGGATGACAAACCTGACCAAGTAGATCCATGTGTTAGATGGATGTTTGATGATAATTCTTGCATTAGATGTGATAGTTGGTATTCCTTGTATATATAATCATGCAAGCTAGTGGCTTGATTTTGATGATGAATCATGATAAGAACACTCATGATGTTTTATTGCTTTTTATGTGTTATGTGGAGATGATTATCATATTCATGATGTTATGTTAAAATGTGGTTCCATTTATTATGTTGATGCAATGCTATATATTTGATAAAAATATGATTATGATCTTATCATATTATTTCATAATGTGATGATATATAGTTTTTATGATGAGATGTTTAATGATGATATGTGTGAGCATGTGGCCGTGACAATGATGTTGCATTCTTATGATGACATGCATGAGTTAGCATTTGGATTTTTTTTTTTTTAAATGATGATTTTATGAAGTGGTGATTGCATAGGAATTTGCATTGGTTGCATGTTGTGAAGTGATGATTCATAGGAAATCCACGAGTGGGCTGAAGAGGGCTAGTTTATTTGATGATCTCGTGGGATATATTAACTACGAAGGAGAATATTTACTAAGTAACACCTTATGGGATGACGACAAACTCAATCAACTAACATATGCTAGTGGTTCTTTTGCTGGGAAATGGGAACATTTTGAGAAGGTGATAGTGCATGATATTGAAGTTGTGATGCTAAATTCCACAAGAAGGGTTGGAGTAGTACTCGTCGGTGGTGTTGTGGGATTGGACTTCAACGCTTGGGGCTTGTACTTGGTAGTTGTGGAGGGATTTTAGGCCATACTTTTGATATGCTCGGGGTACGTGAGTATTTTCGTGAGAAGCATGTTTGGTAGATTAGTTCTCAAGCCTTGGGGCTCCAATTAGACTAGTAGGCTTTAATCCTGGTTCCAGAAGTCGGGAAGAAAAACTAGAGAGTACTTGTACTTCCCTAGTGTTGTGATGTAGACTTTCGATGTCTGTTGTGGTCACTTGGGTGGCCCTTATACTAGTTTCAATAGAGGGTGTTGTGGAAGATATGAGGTGAAAATTAAAAATCTACAAGTAACATAATTAACATTAACTTCGAGACGAAGTTCTTTGAAGGGGGGAGTATGTAATGCCTTATATTACTAAATAATAATAATAATAATAATAACAATAAATCATCTTAAAATACTAAATAGATAATAATAAGTTAAAGTAAAAAGAATAATAATAATAAATAAAAAAATAAGAAATTTTAATAAAAGAAAAAGAAGAAGATAAATTACTAAAAAAAGGGGATCAAATAAAAGATAAATTAAGAAAAGGTTAAAAAAATACATGATTAATTACTTAATGACAAGTGTAACTCATGCATTAAACTTCTTGCATGGATGGGTAAGAATAATTCTATACAATGAAGGTGGAGAAGAAATTTTGACATATTTTTCTTGTGCAATTTGAGGAAAAAGGCTTGGAAGCTAGCATAAGAAATTGATTGAGGTCTTGGCACGGTCTTGGGGGCTCTCAATCCTGATGATTGAGGAGTTGGTTGGGAGGAGGCTTTCCCCCGCACTCCGTTGTGACATCTTGGATCGATGATTGGAGCACATCGGTTCAACATTCATAACGTTGTAAGTGAGTTGATTCCTTCAACAATTAGTTAATTTTACCACCACTCGCTCCTTCTTGTGAATTGAGTAATCATGATTAATATATCTTTATTTTCTTAAGTTAATGACTGCAAATTACTGTGTTTAATTTTTCCTTTATATGTTATTAGAAATTGAACCATTACAAATCTATACTTTCTATTTCATTGTAGTTCGTGAAAGTTAGGATGAAAATGGCATGTCAATTCCACCTCATGAGCTATTGAGAAGTTTCACCTTGTACAATGATCAAGGAATCTACTATAAATACCCCTACTTGGTCCACCCAATCCTACAAATAGGATGATCATCCAAGAAACCATGTTAGTAGAGTTATCCAAGAGCATTGATAGAGGCACCATAATTGGCCTCCTTTAGTTGTTCTTTTGAATAACAAGTTCCTAATTATAGCCCTTTTTATTTTTGACATTCAGAAGCCTTTGGAATCAAGCAGGGCAATGCTGGGTGAAAGCCCATCATCATTAATCCATAAATCCATAGCCTGTTATGGAAGGCTATAATCCAATCCCTTGCAAGGACTAGGATGACCCACTGCATAACATGAGCATGAGCCTTGTTGCTTCATCACAAATTGTCTTTATGTGTGGGCTAGCTAGTCCTTTTCTTGCTTATGTTATTTACTTCATGCCATATGACAATTTTTGTTATCAGTCTATATAATAGTATTGTATCTAGCTTACAAATTTTCTAGGTTGCTAAGAGATTTTAGCCTATATGCTTGTGGGGTTGCTTGATGTAATTGCGTTGCGTTTCTATATAGTACATACTATGTTAGTACTTAAAAGAAACATTTTATTAAAAAACTCCATATTTTTTAAAAACATTTTTAAAATTTTAGGTTTGTGAAAAGTTTTTTTTTAATATAATATTAAAAAATATATTTAAATATTCTAACATATTTCAAAATTCTACATGCATAAAAAATATAACATATTTAAATATTATGAAACACTTTAAACTAATTAAAAAACATAAAAAAATATAATAAAAAATGAATCTCTTTTATAGAAATGCCCTAGACTCAATTTTTTTTTTTTTTAAATGATTTCCATCTAAAAAGATAGCCATTGTGGTTTGGGTTATATTCTAACTAAATCGATCTAGATTTTTGCACCAACCTTATTCAAAATCTATGTAAAGTTAAAATTGATTTAGATTGCAGAGTTACTGAATTGTCATAATAAGAAGGTAGCGATAGCCATCATAGATGACTAAATTTAGTTGTTGATCTAGATGACTACACAGATTCAATAAGATTTACTTTATATTCCCCTCACCCTAATAATATTTACTCTATATTTCCCCATCCCCAACATTTACTCTATATTTCCCCCCACCGCCACCCTCTACCTAGATTCAATAAGATTTACTTTATATTCCCCTCACCCTAATAAGATTTACTCTATATTTCCCCCCTGATATGAGGATGGCGGTGGGGGGAAATATAGAGTAAATCTTGGGGATGGGGGAAATATTGAGTAAATATTATTAGGGTAGGGGGGAATATAGAGTAAATCTTATTGAGATTTACTCTATATTTCCCCCCACCCCCAATATTTACTCTATATTCCCCCCGCCCCCACCCCCACCCCCATATCACCCTCATTTGAGGGTGGGGGTAATATTTAATCTATATTTCCCCTCACCCCCACTCTTATATTTACTCTTATTAAGATTTACTCTATATAATGAGGGTGGGGGTAGGAGGAAATATAGAGTAAACCTTATTAATATTTACTCTATATAGTGAGGGTGGGGGGAAATATAGAGTAAACCATATTAATATTTACTTTATATTTCCCCCCACCCCCACTTCTTATGAGGGTGGGGGGAAATATAGAGTAAACCATATTAAGATTTACTTTATATTCCCCTCCACCCCACTTCTTATGAGGGTGGGGGTGGGGGTAAATATAGAGTAAATGTCTATATATAATGAGGGTGGGGGTGGGGTGGTGACAAGGATGGGGATGGGGGGAAATATAGAGTAAACCTTATTACAATTTACTTTATATTCCCCCCCACCCCTACTTCTTATGAGGGTGGGGGTGGGATGAAATATAGAGTAAATATCTCTATATAGTGAGGGTGAGGGTGGGAGTGGGGGCAGGATGAGATATAGAGCAAATATCTCTATATAATGAGGGTGGTGGTGGGGGGGAATATAGACTAAATATTATTCAGATTTACTCTATTTTCATCATGGTTTAAATCATATAAACAAGGCCATATTAAATATATGAAGCAAAAAATCACCACTTTGCACAATATCCATCCCACGATCATTATATTGGCCTATAGAATTTTTTATTCAAGTCCATTGTCCCATTGATTGTAATCATTGTGAATGTTTGAAGAAAGCCTTCGAGAAATAAGGAACACCTTGCCTTTCTTACTAATAATGTTTCCCTTGCTTGAAAGGTGTTGTCAGCTAAAACTCTAGGGATTTTAATGCTATATCTGAACAAGAATGTGTCCTTGATCACATGGAAGAACGTTTGGCCTAAGTAGTCAAAGACAATCTCCTCTTAAGGGGAATTTGAAGGCCTAATCACCATCCTTGTTGTTGCACTCTTAATAAGAACCATAGGCTAAAGATCACCTTAAGAAACCAAGATGTTTCACTCTTGCTGATTGGATTCATATTCCCATGCTACAAAATTATTTTGAAGTGTTGAATGTGTTGATTAAGGTTGGTTGTCATTGATGTCAACCCTTGAAGAAAGTCCGGTAGATAATTCAGGTAGCACAAAGGTTTGGGTAATGGACCCAAGGTTGCTTCGTGTATAATGGTATGAGTTTTAATATATTTGAAGGTAATACTATTCTATATGGATAGTACATGTCATGCCATTTCCAGTGGTATGTGAAACGTCACATAACTCCTCACGGTTTGAGAGTTATGGCCTTACGAAGTTGGAGGACCCTCATATGTTGGTTTGAAGCCCCAAAAGGTCAAAGAAGTCAAAGAAGAAATTATTATTTAAATGCTAAAATAAAGTGACATAGTCAAGAAGGATTATTTAAATAATAAAGTGAAGTGACAAAATCAAAGAAGATTATGTAAATGATAAAGTGAGGTGACAATGTCAAGGAGGAATATTTAAATGATAAAGTAATGGAGAAATTTCTAATTATGGAAAGTGGTTAACCCTAAAAATGAGGAAAATAGGTTAAGTGACCTATAAATAGGTTAAGTGACCTAGAAATGGGTTAAGTGACCTAGAAGATGTTATTTGGAGAGTATAAATAAGGGGCAAGGCTCTCTCATTTTATATCACACTTGAGCATATTGAATATATATTTGTGACTGAGGTAACCAAAGGATATCTAAGCTGAATTTCAGAGGGAAGGTGAAGAAAAGAAGGATGGAATTCAAGGGAGGATAAATTATTTTGATGATGCCTTCTAAGGTATGTTATTTACAGGTCATCTCACCATTTTCACAATTACGTTTTTTCTAGAATTATTCATACCGTGAAATTTATAGGACATTGAGGCAACATATCCAAGTATTCGTGGTAAAAAATTCATCTTGTGGGTCATTGTATTTTTGGAGTTACACTCTGTGGAAAATAGGGTTTGTGGTTAGTCCTAAAACTAATCTAAATCATGTGTTTCAGGTAAAAATGTCATAACTTATTCATAACATATCCAAATTCAGTAAAACCAAATGTGTTGGTTAGAGTACAGTCTTTAGTATCTTGTGTAACATTTTCAGATCTATTCAATAAATATTCTGTGTGGGGCATGCTCTACAAGGTCGCTCTCTAGAATAAGCCATAATTCAACAAGGTATGTCATTTTCTATAACTCCTTTTCTGAGAGGTCCCAAGTAATGACACCTGGAGGAATTGCATAAAACAAACTAAAGAAAATTGTGTACTAATTTCATATATTTATTCATTACAGTTACATATTTATGATTATTTCAAGTTAGGGTTGTTGACTAATCCCAAACTAGTCATGTGAGACTAAAGAAAAGTTTGATGAAAATGCTAGTCTCTTGTTGTGAAAGTTAAGGAAGG
>JZKD02S1674410.1:354542-384538 GCA_000966675.3 Picea glauca | reverse complement strand
CTTGCTATATATAGGAGACTAGGAGGTATAATTACAAATAATGGCTTAAAGCCGACATAATTAAAATAACATTACTAATCTAAATTACAACTAATGGCCTAAAGCCGACATAAATTAAATAGCATTACTAGTCTAATATGCCCCAATTAAGGGGTAATGAGCCAATATTAGGGCTTAACAGAGTCTATTATGGAAGGCTATAATCCATCCCCTACAAGGACTAGGATGATACATTGCATGACATGAGCATGATCCTCCTTGCTTCATAATAGATTGTCTCTATGTATAATCCATGTGTCATTTTTCTTGCTTATGTTATCTCCTTCTTTCCATATGACATTTTTTGTTATAATTATATATAATAGGATTATATCTACCTTGCCAGTTTTCTACTCTTGTTAAGAGATTTTGGCCTATATGCTTGTGATGTAACTACTCTTTTATATAAAATATATAATGCATACTAATCTTTATTAGTCCCTGTCGTAGGCATAGAGGGACTATAGTGATTGATAATTCGTTGACTACATATTAGTTTGTCCTTTGACCAGAAATATTTGCATAATACCTATTGTTGGAGCTAGGGAATTAAAAGCATATATTTTTATATAATAAAAAGTACCATATATGTACTGATCTGATTGGATAAGAGATTGGATGTCTTATTGTCGACTTCACTATTCCCAATGTTTTATATGGCAACATATCCAAACTTTTTCTCGTATACAGTCTTTTTGAATAATATATTTTTCCTATGTATTGCTTGAAGGTGGATTAATGCTAGCATTAGTTAGAATGTTTGTGTTAGCATTTTCTGCTAGCTTAATATATCCCTAATTTTTTATTTGTACTAATCATATTGAAATGTTTTGATATCCAAGCTTTGTAATGATTGAGAATTCCAAAGTTTATAATGTCCTTGCTGCATGTATTTGTATTGAAATGTATTGACACTTATTTCGAGATGCCTCAATAGGCCTGAAAGCTTAAATGTTTACATGACACGAGGTCCTCCAACAGCCCTGATAACTTAAATGTTTGCATACCGTGAGGTCCTTAGACAACCTAACAACCTTAAATGTTTATCTAAATACGCTTCTCGGAGTACAATTTTCCTCTAAATTCTCCATACAATGTTACAGTGAATTTGCTCAGTGTTGTTGTCCACCACTAGTTGAGTAGCCATTGTATGTTTCATCCTTCTTCTACCTTTGCAATGCAATTTCATCATCGTTGAAGCTACATACATTGTTTACTGGTTCGTTGAGTGCTTCTTCTTCGTTGGTTCGTCGGTTGCTACTTGTTGTTGTTTTGTTCTCGATTCAACTTGAGCTTCTGCATTTCGTCGTTTTAGAGTAAGTTTCCATGCCATAGTTTCATTTTCTATTCCTTGTTTGTCGTTTGGTGTTTGTAGTTTGCAAGTAATAATGTTTTCTTATTTGTAGTGGCATGGTCGTCGTATGTTTCCAGTTCCTTATGTGCTTCGGCTACAATTTTGTAATCATTGGAGATACATATGTTGTTTACTGGCTCAGTGGTTCTTATTGGTTCGTTGGTTCGTGGGTTGTTGGTTCTATTTGTTTGGATCGGGTTTACGCTTTGGGGCCCTGGGGGTGCAGTTCTCCCTATTCGTGCTTTCTATTTTCTTTTGTTTGATTCGACCTTGTAGGGTTGGGGTCCAGCACCAGTGGTTGGAGATTTTTTTTTTCTTTTTTGGATTATTATTGTTTTTTGGGGCGCTTTACGATGTTCAGCCCCTGCACCCACGAGTCGACATGCAGTTATGTTATTTTCCCTGTCTATCGAGATCAATATATGTTCTGTTGTGAGATTTTGCTGGTGCTTCAGTGCTGGCATGAAAGAAAATAGTTGCATGCAAAATTGTTTGAGGATTACATGTGAATAAAGCATATGCACAGTACATTTATAAACCATGTATGGTTAGATGTGCCCATATGACATTACATGTTCTTTCTCCTCTACACAGAATGGTGTGTGCACGATACAATTTGTGTTGTACTTGAGCTATGATATGTACAACAAATATTCTGCAAGATTATATTTCGATGTCTGGAAGCATGTCTGGGTAGTTTGCCACGGAAAACCAAAAACTTGTATCGTGGGAAAAACAGTATGTGTAGAGGATAAATAACATGTATTTCCATCGATGGAAGCATATCTGGATAATTTTCCACGGAAAACCATAAATCGTTTAGCTACGACCATGCAATTTCGTAATATTTTGTGGCTTGTAATATATTTTGGGCAGGGAAAACAAAATTACACGTTTACAACTATGGATGGAGAAGCACAAAGGTTCATGTTTCTACTTATCTTCCAGATTGTTCGTTGAGTCTATTTTACTATATGTACATATTGTTTGTTCTCCGGTGCATACCAGTTTCCATTCATGTTCGTTGTATTTTGTGCATTCCCACATTCAAACAAATAGAATAGTTGGAGAAAACGACGGAGTCTTGATTGCATCGGTTGAAGAGGATATAGAAAGGTGCATGCTTGTACTATTATTTCATATTGCATTGTTTTGCATTTCATTTATTGTCTGTATATGTGTTCACTTAGTTTATTATATGTACATGTTGCGTGCCTTCCTACATGGTAACTTATGTTCATTACATGCCTTCCTGCATATTAACCTGCTTCATGTTCATTGTGTTTTCGCTGCATTGCTACATTTAAACAAACAGAGTGGCTCGAGATGATGACGGGCTCTTTCATGGGTAAATAACCATGTTTCTATTTCTTTTGCATGTCTGTCTTCATTATAAGTTATATTCAATACATGCCTTCCTGCATACTAACCTACTTCATGTCTGTTTTTTTTTCGCTGCATTGTTGCATTTAAACAAACATAATGGCTGGAGAGGACGATGGACTCTTTGGCGGGTAAATATATATGTTTCTCTTTCTTTTAGATGTTTGTCTTCATACTAACTTTCATTCATTTCCATTTCATATTCGGCATTGCTGCCTTGGAAGAAACATGTTTCTTAGACAGGAAGATGAATTGTTTTGTGCAACAACAGAGGGTTCTATGGTACAATCTTCTAAAAGGTATACCAACTGTGCTGGTAAATTAAATATACAAACTGGGTGGGGGAATATAATATTAGACTTGAAAATGATGGCTTGGCAACAATGAGCCTTTCTGCCCTCCCTATTTGTACTTTTTCCATTTTCTATTATCACTTTTGTTTTCTAGTTCATCTGCTTAGTGTTCTTTCCGAAAATGCCTTGGTGCGCTGGTTGGCAGACTAACGATTTCACATCTATGGTCACGCTTCTACCTTATTCCATAGTTACCCACTTTGTCAATTGTGGGTGCTGGGCTGGCAGGTTCAATATTTCTCCCCTGGCTTCAGGGGGTCCGCGATATACAGATTGGTCGTGGTGCCTCGCCCTCACGCCCTGTTTACTGTTAAACATTTTTCCAGTTAAAAAAATCAGTTGCATACAATTGTACAATTATTTAGTCCTTCTGATGGACAGTATACAATGCATATTCTTGTTTAGTCCTAATGTTCATCTGCACTTGCTTGCATCAGAAAAATTTGGACTAGTGACATGGGCATGAGCAGTCAGTCATCCCAGAAATCAGTAGACCAACAAGGCGAAAGGTAAATATGCATATGCTCTTCTCTTACTATGTTTACCAAAAAAATATCATCGGTTATATATTCATCTATGGCATGGTGAATATGCTGATGTCATCTTCAAAACATGGTTTGCAGTTCACAAGAAGTATCAACAAATACAAGTGAGACGTCGAATGTGCCGCATGTTCTGCAGACTAAGAGGTGTGGTTGTAAAACTATGGCTCAATAGTTCATCGAACCTATGCATGTACTTGTAGCTTTATGCCAGTGAAAGAAGAATACAAAAAAAAATAATTTAAAAATGCATAGTACCATTCACTTTAGTTTTCCTGTTCAAAAAATGTCACCAGGTCTAGAGTTGTAACATACAAAGTACTATCAATAGAGGGCTTGAACAGCCGTTGAACTGGACAAGTGTTTATCGGGGACATAATGGTCGTCTATAGAACCTACTTGGACAAGGAAAACAAAAGTAGATCCATTATGCATGCTGACATGACAGACAAGGAGGCCATGATGACAGTGACATTGACTATTCCTCCACAACTTGTCCAGAAACATGCAAAAAAGATATTGTCGGGTAATGGGATATCCATTACAAATTTTAATAAATTGCCCAAAACAGTATATGACCGTGGTGATTGTGATCGAATTATTTCTCTCAATGAAACAAGTATTGTGAAAAAAAATTCCGTTGTTTGTTCAGAATATCGTTTCGTCCCAAACTCAACTATCAGCCAGCTTGCACAGAGCACTGATATTTAACCAATCAGAACGATTGGCGCAACTGTCACACTGGTAAGAAAACTTGGCTCGCAACACATTCTCCATATAAAGGATGGAGAGTCGGACAACGACAAGGCAATGGTACCGCTTTTCATATTCATTTTTGTCTTTTATTTTTATATCTGCATGTATATCGGGTAGGTTAATCAAATATTGCACTGTTCCATGTTGCAGCTGCAATTGTTCGATGCGTATTCATTTTTTTTTTTTAATGGAGCAATAATTGCATAAAGGCTAGATTCCACTTATGCTCTTCAAAAATATAACAAAGAAAAAGGATGTTAGAGAAAGGATCTTTCAGACAACCCAGGCAACGTTTGTAACAGAGTTGCAAGAAAATATAGTACATGATCTGAAGAAAATAGCTAGCTCTACAACTGTTGTGCGTATACATCCACAAAATCATCCTCACTTTGCTTATAGAAATATCCTTGAACAAATTTTAGCGGCCTGTTTTATTTATTTTTTATTTTTTTAAGGGGAGGGGGGGTGTAGTTGTGTATTTTATTGTTCAATGTATTAATTCCTATGCTCGCGTTCCCAGTTTGAAGGTGTTTTAGTTGTAGCCAATGTGTACTCGACCCCCTTTGAACCTATATGTGAAAAATGCAACTCTCCTACTTCTGCCTCCGCTTTGATAAGTGATGATACGATTGATTGTCTGCGATGCGGTGAAAAAGTCTATATATATATGGACATTGCGTCAATGCTATCATTCGAACCGTCGGAAACACAACCGTGCATTGTACGGTTAGGCAACCTCTATTAGAAAATGTGCTTCCTAAGTTGGCAGATTTGTCATATGAAATGTATCTACAGAAAAATGCAAGCAGTGTCTACATGTTGCGGGACCTTCGGATACACAACAAATTCACCTTAAATGAGGACAATGCAATTTTTCATATCGGCTGAAGAAGGAAAATATATATATATATATCAAACTTTGTCAGGAAACGAAAAATACCTCATGTGTCTCTGTAATATTTCTTCAACATTCAAATGAAATTTCGTCGGACTTGGCTAGCTGGTATTGCACGCGCATAAGATTGTTCGGTCCAAAAAATGGGAAGCATGGAAGAAATCCCCATATATCCCATGGCACTAGTTATTTTCTACTGGGAACATATACCAGATGCAAGATCAAACGAATGCAGCGACGTCTTTTCTTTGTATATCAAATTGTTTGGTGCAAAGGTGGATGCGTCCTATTCTATGGAACCTTGTGGGAGCTTGCTTGCGACCTGTTTGAAGTTTAGTTGGTTCTTGGTTGTGTGATTCATCTGTCAATTTGTATATCATGGAATTTCGACTGTTGTTTGGAGGACATGGAACAATAGAATTGGATTTTTTAGCCATCTAGCCCGCAAATCCACCTGATAATTTCTATGGCGTTGTGATGCAAATGTAATATGTGGCTTGTTTTAGTAGTTTTCCTTGATCGATGAACTTGGTAAAATTAATATACTGGAATAATTTGAAATCAACGAATATATACTGTGCGAAGTGCAATTGTGTATCATATCAACAAGAGGCCCTTAAAATTCAAATTGGTTGTTGTTTTAGCATTTTTTCTTAATCGATGAACTTGGTAAAATTAATCTCTCGGAATAATTTGAAATCAACGAATATATACTACGCGAAGTGAAATTGTGCTATCATATCAACAAGAGGCCCTTAAAATTCAAATTGGTCCTTTTTATGCTTGCAGTGATAGAATTTTAAAAAACTTTATTTTGTTTCCTTCCTTTTTTAAAAAATAAACAATTTAACATCCTTTGATAATTTTATGTAATTCAATTGTACAATATCAATACTTAATATTAATAATTTAGTATTTGAAAATAATGTTTTTAGATAATGTTAGATAGGATGAACATCCGTAAACAATCGCAATCTTGAGCTCACCAGTCCTGGAGTCCTTCTGTCAATTTGTATGTCGCACAACTCCGAGTGTTGTTTGGAGGACACAAGACAATAGAAGTGCAATGTTGAGCTAGAGAGCCTGCAAGTCCACCTGTCAATTTGTATATTGCGGAAGTCTGGGTGCTATTTGTAGGACACAAAACAATAGAGGCTCAATTTTGAGCCCACCAGGCCGAGAACCCGCGATCCAAAAAGTGGCTAAGTATGGAATGAAGGATCCATGCATGCTCTATAAAATCTCATGTCCATACTTTATAAAAGTACATGTTTACTATGTATTGCTCATTTGTCGGAAAATTTCTAGGTGCGGAAGTTGGCAAATGCATGTGTTCAGATTTCCACTTACTTTTATATCACTAGCCCGACCAAATTGTACAAACTTTCTTGTCTAATTAAATTCTGCAATATCAATATTTAATATTAATAATTTAGTGTTGAAAATAATGTTTTTAGATCATGTTAGATAGTTTATAGGGATTACCATTTGTAAACAATGGCAATCTTGAACATGCCATCCATGGAGTCCATTTGTAAATTTGTATATCACGGAACTCCGAGTGCTGTTTGGAGGACAAAGAATAATAGAAGTGCAATGTTGAGCCAGCCAACCCGCAGGTCCTTTTGTCAATTTGTATATCGCGGAATTGTGGGTGCTATTTGTAGGGCGCAAAACAATAGAGGCCCAATTTTCAACCCCTCGGCCCGAGAACCCGCAATCCAAAAAGTGGCCAAGTATGGAATGCGGGATCCGTACATGATCTATAAAAATTTCATGTCCATACTTTATAAGAGTACATACTTAGTATGTATTACTTGTTTTTCGGAAAACTTGTAGGTGCGGAAGTTGGCGGATTCACGACTTCAGATTTCACTTACTTTTATATCACCAGCTCGAACGACCGCTTCCCCGTTTGATATTGTAATAAACGAATATAAACTGGCCCAAGTCCAATTATGTTATCACATCAACATGAGGACCTTAAAATTCAAATAGCTCGCAAGTCCGCTTGTCAATTTGTATATTGCGGAAATGTGGGTGCTATTTGTAGGGCACAGAACAACAGAGGCCCAATTTTGAACCCGCCAGGCTGAGAACCCGCGATCCAAATAGTGGCTAAGTATGCAATGAGGGATCCGTACATGCTCTATAAAATCTCATGTTCATATTTTTTAGAAGTACATCTTTAGTATGTATTACTCGTTTCCTTTGAATGTTATTTAGAAGACACAAAACAATAGAACTGATGTGTTGAGTGAGCCAGTCCGCAAGTTCACCTGTCAATTTGTATATTGCGGGACTCTGGGTGCTATTTGTAGGATACAGACCAATAGAGGCCCAATTTTGGGCTTGCTAGACCGAGAACCCACGATCGAAAAAGTGGCCAAGTATGGAATGCGGGATCCGTTGAAGATCTATAAAAACCTCATGTCCATACCTTATAAGAGTACATACTTAGTATGTATTACTCATTTTTCGGAAAACTTCTAGCTACGAAAGTTGGGGGATTCATGAATTCATATTTCAATTACTTTTATATCACCATCCCGACCGACCGCTTCTTCGTTTGATATTGTAAGAAACAAATATAAACTGGCCCAAGTCCAATTGTGCTAATACATCGACACGAGGCCCTTAAAATTCAAATAGTCCACCAGTCTGCTTGTCAATTTGTATATCGCAAAACTTTGGGTGCTATTTGTAGGGCACGAAACAATAGAGGCCCAATTTTGAGCTCGCCAGCCCGAGAACCCGCAATCCAAAAAGTGGCTAAGTATGGAATGAGGGTTGCGTACACGCTCTATAAAATATCATGCCCATACTTTATAAGAGTACATTTTTGGTATGTATAACTCGTTTCTTGTGAAATTTTCAAGGTGTGGAACTTGACGGATACATGTGTTCAAATTTCCACCCATTTTTATATCAGTAGCCCGATTGACCTCTTTCCTGTTTCATATTATACAAAAATTTTGGAACACAATTTTCCGAATACGCGAATTTTTCTTTGAAATAAGATATTTCACATCCTTTTATAATTTTATGTAATTAAATTGTACAATATAAATATTTAATATTAATACTTTAGTATTGAAAATAATATTTTTAGGTAGTGTTAGATAGTTGATAGGGATCACCATCCGTAAACAATCGCAAGGTTGAGCCCGCTAGCCCTGGAGTCCATCTGTGAATTTGTATATGGAATAACTCCAAGTGTTGTTTGAACGACACAGAACAATAGAAATGAAATGTTGGGCAAGCTAGGCGGCAAGTTTGCCTGTCAATTTGTATATCGCGGAACTCTTGGGTGCTATTTGTAGGTCACAGAACAATATAGGCCCAGTTTTGCACCCGCCAACTTGAGAACCCGTGATCCAAATATTGGCTTAAGTATGGAATGCGGGAACAGTACATGCTCTATAAAATATCATGTCCATACTTTCTAAAAGTAGATTTTATGTATAACTCTTTTTTTTCGGAAAATTTCTTAATAAGGAAGTTGGCAGATTCACGTATTCAGATTTCACTTACTTTTATATCACCAGTCTGACCAACTGACGACTTCCCCGTTTCATATTGTACAAACCTCCTTGTCTAATTAAATTGTACAATATCAATATTTAATATTAATAATTTAGTATTCAAAATAATGTTTTTAGATAATGTTAAATACGTAATAGGGATTAGCATCCGTAAACAATCGCACTCTCAAGGCCGCTAGCCCTGGAGTCCGTCTGTCAATTTGTATATCATGAAACTCAGAGTTGTGTTTGTATGACATGAAACAAAAAGAGTGCAATGTTGACCGAGCTAGCCTGCAGGTCCGCTAGCCAATTTGTATATCGCAGAATTCTGGATGCTATTTGTAGGCCACAAACAATGGATGCCCAATTTAGAGCCCGCCAATCTGAGAACCCGTGATCCAAAAAGTGGCCAAGTATGGAATGCAAGATTCGTACATGCTCTATAACATCTCATGTTCATACTTTATAGTACATATTTAGTGTGTATTACTCATTTTTCGGAAAATTTGTAGTTTCCCTTTTCTCTTTGCTTTCCCTTTTTGAATCTCAGGTTCCCGAATAGGCGGGTTTAACATTGTGTTTCCATTGTTCTGTCGCGTGAAACTAGCACCCGGACTTCAATGATTTAAAAATTAGCAAACAAACCCCCCTTCATCTCGTATGCCTTCGCTTTCTATTTACTTGGTCCTTTTTCCCAATGTCTCATTCTTTTATATACAGAACCCGAAGTTCAACAATATAAAAATTTCCCTCTCACCATTGCACTTCCTATGTTCTCCTATGCACAAATAACAATCGAAATTCCACGACATACAAATTTATGGCTGATATATGTCACTAAGATGCAATATGACCATCGACCCTTCATGTCTCCTGGGTATATCTTCTACACTTTTTCTTTTGTAACCCACCCGACCGCTTTCCATACTTTCTTGGAATCGATTTCATGGGTTGGCGAGTGCGTGAAATGTACAATGCTTCGTCACAATTTTCCATCACTTCTACCTTCGTACTTGTTTCTAGATATGCAATAATTAAGCTTTAATGCTAGTAGTTCATCCTGCAGGAACCGTTAAGATCGTCATTAATGTCCAGAAATCCGGAGAAGATTTGTCATTACTACGAATTAAACTAAGATTTGCGTAGAAGTATGTTATCCTTTCCAAGTATTCATTTCAAACATGATGCAATCTTTTTTTGTGCACCGACAGGTTGGCGCCTTTAATAAATTTCTAATTCTCTATCTATCTTCGTCGTCACCGCAACGCTCGCACTTTTTTCTAATTATGCAATTAGTGAGCTGTAATGGTGACAACTCATTCCACATGAACCCTAGATATTGTCATTGAACAATGAAAGGCTCGAGGAGATATTCCATTGATATGCATTAAACCATAATTTGCAGAGGGTTATATTATCCCTCCCCGATTTTCATTTCAAACATCGTCTCGAGCAAATGAAAATTGTCATTAACTTGTGGCAGCAGTTCTGTCTAGATACAGTAAACACATTCGGGCATAATGGCCAGAGGTTCCACTATTCCAAGGCATAGTCTTACTTCTCATCTCCCTCCACCCAGGAGAAAAAAAGGAGATGGTCCCTTGGTACACCGAGAGATATATTTCAAACCAAAGAATTCCAAGGAAACCCTACCTACTCAGAGAACCTACCCAATTGCATTCATCGTTGGCGTAGAGGTTGATGTCATGGATTCTGAGCCAGAAGAAGATGATCTGATGGCCGATGATACGAAAATGGATGATGGCAATGCAGAGACTCTTCCCACTCCTGCACCCAAATTGAAATAAACCATAACGGGTGGAACTTCCCGGCTCAGTGATGGTCGTCCTGACAACACCAAAAGGAGTTTCATAAAAGAAACCGACGTTGAATGCAATAGTTGCTTTGCAACGTGAAAGTAAGAATTCCAGAGTTCCAAAATTAGTATGTTCCGGGTGGAAGAGTTTCAATGTAAAGAAATGATATGTTGATGCTCCCAGAGATATATTTCAAGCCCAAAAATTATTCACTTGTGGGACTAGTATCCTTTTCTCTAGATATACAATTAACATCTTCGAGAATCAAGTCCATAACTCTCACTGTTGCAAGGCATTTTTCTACTAGTCATCTCCTTCCATCCTGAATTGATTAATTTGGGCCTCTAAAATTACACGTGCAACCTGTGTCCCTGAATTTTTTTCGACTATGCAGAGGCGATTTCAGTTAAGGGCTATTCCATTTGCCCTGCAACATTTTTTGTCTTCTTCCTCACGGGAAGCTTCTGAAAACTATCAATTTCACCATAGGATGATTCATCGAGGAGAAAACTACAAGGATCCTGCATACTACGGATCCCATGCCCGTGTTTGTGGAAGATACGTTCAATGTTTTGGCCCGAAGAACTGGGTCCTATTTCTAAGGATAGATGTACAATACTCAATTTTTTCTTATTTTTTTAAATGGATTTTCTATTAAAAAAAAATTCCTTGGAGTCTTTGTTGCTGCTTCTTTTTCTGGATTTAACGCATGTTCTCATTGGCATGGTTCGATGCTCTCGTAGTTCTTGGATATTGTGTTTACTTAGGTTATTTTTTTCTAATATGGAACATGTAACAATTATATGACAATGTACTATGTCAATCCACCAGCCTTTTATGCAAACAAAAAATGGATTACACACAGTTTCAAACCAACGTTCAATTCTATTCATAATGTAGATAGAACATAGCAATACCAATGTACAATCTTGCAAAAAAATCATCATTCTTGTTTCTAGACATGCAATTATTAAGTTTTAATGCTAACAACACATAATGCAAGAAGTTGAATACTTAAGTTAATATGTTACAGTCATAGAAGAATGTATCAAGAACACAGTTACACCCACACGTTCCAATAAAATCTAATCTCCAACAAAGCATTTGCTGGAAAAAATGAAGTTTAATAGTTAAGTTAATATGTTACAGTCATGGAAGAATGTATCAAGAACATACTTACATGCACAGGTTGCAATAAAATCTAATATTCAATAATGCATTTGCTGAGAATTAGTAGAAAATGATGGTTTTGCAAAAATGAGGCTTCTTTGAAACCAATTCACGCTTACGAAAACTTCCCTCCGCCTTTCTATTTCCCCACTCTTTTATTCCCCGTAGTTTCTCTTCCTGGTTACTTAATCATTTTTTTCTGAAAATGCCTTGTTGTGCGGCTTGGTGGATTCACGCGTTTCCAACGAGCGCTTCCCCTTTCTTTAAATTGTCCCTCTATTGTTCTGTCTCCTACAGGTAGCACCTAGAGTTCCTCCATATACAAATGGATAGGCAGACTTGCGCGTTGGCTGGCTCAACATTTCACTTCTAATTTTCTGTGACCTCCAAACAACATTTGGACCTCCGCAATATAAAAATTGACACATGGGCTCCAAGGCTGGCGGGCTCAATATTTACTTTGTTTATGGATGGAAAAGTGCTAAAACGAGCCATACCACATTTGCGACACATATGCTATATTAAAGGGAAAATAATTTCATGTATAGTTCTGTGCCCTACAAACAACACCCACAGTTCCGCACTATACAAATTGACAGCTGGACTTGCGGGTTGGCTGGCTAATAAAATGCCTCGGAGTTCTGCGATAGACAAATTGACAGATGAAGACACTTCTCCGACCGTGAATTCCCGGTAGGTGGGCTCTAGATTGGACTTTTGTTGTTCCATGGCCTACAAAAAATACCATCACTTCCATGATATACAAATTTACAACTGGATTCAGATCATACCCTCTTCTGTATTACACTCCACCTATCATGCCCTCTTCCGTGGTATACATTTTTCACTGAAAACTTCCGAGAAATACAATTTAAGCATCGGGTCCTCACGTCTTCTGTGGAACTATTGTCACCCCATTTTGAAGCTTGTCTATCCGCTTTCCATTCTTCGCCATTTCTTCGAATTTCTTTGGCAGATCGTCAGTTTGGCGGGTTGCAGAAATATTCAGTTCTTAGTCATTGTTTTTTGTGCCCACGCCCCTTTGCAATTAGAAATTACCAATTATATATAATATCTTATTTCTAGGCATGTAATTAGCAAGCGCTAATTTCAAACATCATGGAATGTCATATGCGCGTCGTCGGGCTGGTCCCTTCACGAAAACTTCAATTATCGCTTCCAAGAACGAGTCTGCCTGATCGTTTCCCTATTCCATACTTAGCCACTTTGCCGAAATTCCACAAATATACAAACCGGTCGTTGAACTTCCCCATCATGATCTCTTATGTTTTACACATTTTGTAGTAAAACATTTCGATACATAAAATTTGACCGTGGAACACTCGCCTCTCCTGAGTATCCCTGTAACCCTTTTTTGAATCTCGTCCGACCTCTTTTTAGACCTTTCCATTATTTCCTTTCTCTTTCCCGTCTCCGTCACCTTCGCACTTGTTTATAATAAAAGAAAAAAAACAGTTATATATATATATATATATATATATATATATATATATATATATATATATATACATATCTTGTTTCTAAATATGCAATTACTGACATTTAATTGTAACAACTCATCATGTAGGAACCATATAGATTGTCATTGATGGGTGAAAGGCTCGAGGAGATCTCCTATTAATGTGCATTAAAACAAGATTTGCGGGGGGTTATATTATCCCTTCCAAGTGTTGATTTCAAAATTATGAAATGGCGTTCACACGTCGTGGCCTTGGCACGTTCACAAAACCTCCAATCCTTAATTTCTCTTCACTGTACCCGCCACCTTCGCATTTCTAATATGCAATAAGTAAGGTTTATTGCTAACAGTTCATCATGCACCACCCATATAGATTTTCATTAATCAGTGAAAGGATCGAGGAGCTTTCCATTCATAAGAATTTAACCAAGATTTAGTGGAGAGTTACATTATCAGCTCTAAATGTTCATTTCAACGATCATCTAGAGCAAACCAACATTCTCATAAACCTATGGAATCAACTCGATAGTATTTTTGTGGAGATACAGTGAACATCTTCGGGCACGAGGACCAGAACTTCCAGTGGTCCAGGGCATATTCTTATTACTCAACCTCTGCCGCAGAGAACCAAGTAATTTGGACCTCTGGGATTGCTTGTGCAAGTTGTGTCCCTGAGGGTTTTGACTGTAAGGACCTGGTCTCTTGGTGCGCTGATAAATTTATTTCAGACAAAAGAATTATTCCACTACGGGACCGCTCTTTTGTTTATTTGTCACCTCAGGTCTTCCGCCAGATGCTAAGATTTTCGGAGCCAACATTGACATTCAAAGGAGAAGATTGCAAACAGTTCCTAGAAAATCATAATAACGGGTTGGACCTCTTGCGCCATTTATTGGAAAACCTGATTATAGTTCCTGAAGATACTACAAGCTTGCAGGTTAGTTCATTTAGAAATCCATTTCGCAAAATTGCCTAGCTGTTTACAAGAATAACGAGACAGGAGTCCACAACAACTATTTCCCAGATGACTCTTTATATTTTTTATTTCACAGTCAATGAACAAGCCATTTTTTATTGGGGCAAGTTAATTTCCCATGAAATCTATTCCCAATTGTCAAGCTTCAAAAGGGAAAATAAATTTTATATGTCGTCCTATTTAGTTTTTGCGATAGCGCATTCCTGTCGGTTTCCATAACTGTCTCTCTCCAATAATGTCAATTGTGAATTCCACCCAGTAACGTTCTGGTACCAGGCCTTGTGGAAGCACAAGGATTCCCACTGTTTCTATGAAGTTTTTAATGGCTTCATGTATGTTTTCAAAGTTTTGTTGTTAGGAGAAGATGCTCCCCGCATATCTGAACAGGCAACCAATTTTTTTAAAAAGAAAGGGGACACTCGAACATTTGGATAATTACACTGTCATAAGAATTTTTGGCTCCACGGAAAAACCTACTCTCCTTCCATGTCAAATTACAGACAAAATGTTTTTTGTAGAAGTAGCACAACAATACAATTACTGGTTGCATCTGTTGCAAAAGAAGAAGAAGAAAACAGTTCATTCCTCTGCCTTGGAAAGTAGGGGAGCTCGTGTTGAAAAACGTTAATAAAATTGACAAATTCACAGTGCATTCTATCATCTCCAACCTAAGATATGATGAAATCATAAGAGGGTTAAACCCCTATAATATTTTTCGACAACATTTACAAACACTTGGCGTCGACGATTGTTTTTAAAAAAAACACCTACTCGAAAACAGAGACAGTGGCGACAACGCTCCTGCCTCTAATGCCTACAACGTGGACACAGTGCAAAGTTGCACTAAATTGTACACGCAACAGGGGAAAGGCCCTGGTGACAAGAGTGTTCAATAGACAAATAACACTCCAAAAAGTACGACATCCTGGAGCATCGCTCCAATGACCCACCACAACAACAAAGAAACTCAAAGTTCTTCAAATGGAGGAGGAGATAACGACCCTCCTCACTCTAATATTGATAGTTCTCACAAGCTTCCAATAGAGAAGAAGAGAAAAAAATGTTGGGTAGGAAGAAGAGCCGGAAATTCAGAGTGAGAACATGGAACTTGACACTAATCTGGATAGCATGCTCTGCTTCCTTGATCATCCTGGAGATGCCATCCAGCATAGCCATCCAACGAACATATCTGTTACCAAACATTTTGATGAAGATGAATCCTTCGTGTTCCAAAGCATTGTTTTTGATAGACAATCCAAAAAATTGATAATTGAGAAAAAAGATGTTAAAAATAAGAAAGGAAAATATCTTTCAGAGGTTTCCCTTGCCAACATGCGGTCATCCCAAATCTGTCAACTTCACATCGTGAGTGGAGAAGAACTTCATGATTCCATTGGAGGCATCGAGACCGAAAATGCCAGACTGAAGGACCGGGTCAAGGAATTGGAAGAGTCTTTCATTCCTATCCCATTGCTTGTCAATCCTTTGGCAATAGCCATGCTTGCCACCCCTGCAGCCAACGTAAAATCATCTTCCACCCTGCTCACATCCTGTAGAGGATACGTGGAGAATAATATCAAGAAAATAATGGAACTGGTTACCAAGGCATGGAAAACATCACAAACCATCACTTCCCTTGGAACCAGGGCACGTAGTTTGCTCAAACATTTGTAGGTGAAGTTAAAAGATGAAGAAAACTTATTTTTAAAACAGTCCTTCCTTTTGGCACCATTGTCAACAATATGACAGAAACGAAAAGAAGAGAACAAGATCTTCCATCCAAAAAACTAGATCGGTCAATTGAATGCATGTTGGAAAGAAAAAGTGAAGAACCTTCATCTCATTGTTCAGTCATGTGAACAAGCCATATCGAAGAAAGATAAATTATTCACAAGGTTGTCAAGAATAGACTTAGCCGGAAAAACCAATGACTTCAAAGACCCCAACTTAATCGCAAACTCCTTGCCCTTAACCAGGAAAGAGTTCGATAAACAAGTTGATATGTTTAAGGCCTTGTCTCTAGAAATTTTTTACAACATCCTTCACTTTGATCAAGCTCACGTCGACGACTGGCTAGTCAAATATTCGATACAGAATGAGGAAATTCATGAGGCTCTTTGTAATCTTTCTATCGACTTCTGGGAATTAGAAAATGATCTTTTCAACATAAAAATCTGGAATGAGATCAATGTCGCCCCAATGAGAAGATACATTCAAGAATGGATTGAAAGACAATTGAAGTAGGCCATCGATGAAAGGCAACCGACAGTTGTCAGGATTCCAGCAGCCATCGACGACATCATTGAAACCGCAGTCGTTGACGACATCAATGAAATGGCAGCCGCAAGCAAATAGCCAAAGGGCTCATATGTACCCTCACTATAAGTCTACTGATCACATCCTGCTTTGTTTATCAACCCAGTTATTCCACTTTCTTAAATAGAGATGTGTAGGCAAACACTTATACCTTTCAATTTATTTTTTTTGCCAGTATTGCACTCTATCTTCTTTCTACAGTCTTGTTTCTTGTACATATTTCTCTAATGGTCCACGGAAGCCCCAATCCCAGTCTACATGACAAACACATTGAAATTTCAATTAATATGTAACAGACTTTAATCTTTTTGTATATTTCAAAATTTCCAGTAGTATGTAACAAACTTTTATTTTTTGACATACTTCAAATAAAATAGTTTTCTTATCTCCTTTTAAATCTATGTCTTCATACATTTTTATCTTTCACCAGTCTGTATGACAAATACATTTAAATTTGTATATGTAACAGACTTTTATTTTTTTATATGTTTCAAAATAAATGGTGTTGTACATACCAAGCGTCATTTACTTATGCCCCATGTTGACAAATGCCTTTAAATTTTTATATGTAACAGACTTTTATTTTTTTATATATTTCAAAATAAATGGTGTTCTACATTCCAAGCACCATTTACTTATGCCCCATGTTCCGTGATATACATGTTGCATACAACATTTCCGTCATATACATTTAAAAATTTCCAGTAGTATGTAACAAACTTTTATATTTTTACATATTTCAAATAAAACTGTTTTCGTATCTCCTTTTAAATTTATGTCTTCATACATTTTTATCTTTCACCAGTCCATATGGAAAATGTATTTAAATTTACAATTTTTTTCTTCCACTGTCAACAAATTTGTAGTTTGTTATATATTTTCAAAAAATAAATGGTGCTCTGCATGCCAAGTGTCATTTACTTTTGCCCCATGTTCCATGATATACATGTTGCACACAACATTTCCGTCATTTACAATTCGACCCCATTTTCCACAATTTGCTTTCTAACCTCGTTGGCAAGGACTATGCTGCCACACAACCTTGTTAACTATGCTACTAATGAAAAGACCATTTTATTAAAAAAAAAAAGCTAAACATTAATTATATTTTCTAAAACATTTAAAGAAGATTTTGGGTTTGTGGAAAGTTTTAAAAAGGTAGAATATTAAAGAATATGCTTAAATATTCTAACATATTTACATATATTGAAACATATGAATTTATGATAAAAATATTGAAAAACATAATAATAATTATAATAATAAAAAAGGAGTGTATTTGCTAGAAATTTAAATTTAAAAAACATTCGAGTGTGTAAAATGAGGAATCGTCATGGACTCAATTTTTTTGATTTAAATTATTTCCGTCTAAAAAGGGTGCCATTGTGGCTTGGGTTATATTCTAACCAAATAAACAAGGGGGTCTCATACACCAATTTGGTATTTGGCTTGGTCGTGACCTTAAAATTAGATTAGATTAGATATTCTAACCAAATAAATGATCTTGATTTGTCGGGCAGCAAAATAAATTTGTGATGTGTAAAGTTTTTCAACGGGAATGCATACACCTTTTTTTTTCATTATATTATTTTCGGTGCATTGTTTAGCGATGAATCTTGCATCGACTTAATTGAAAATCGGTGTAAAGTTAAAATTGACTTATATTGCGGAGTTACTAAATTGTCACAATAAGAAGGTAGTGATAGCCATCATAGATGACTAAATTTAGTTTTTTTAATCTAGATTTAGTTCTTTATCTTCATTTTAACATTTTTTTTCTTGGATTTTTTTTTACTTCTTTTATGATTGTTTCCTTGGAAGTTTCTAAATTTAGCTATCATTAATCAACATATATTTTCCTTTCTTGTGGATTGATTTTTTGACTAGATCTTTAACTTCAATCAAATGGTGGAAATCCTTAGTGTAATACCCCCAGTTTGACCTAGGTTGTAAATGTATATGTACATATGTTTTATAAGCTAGTGAACCAGTATGGTTTTTGGGATGTAGTGTCTGTTTATGTATGTTTTGGGTCGAAGTGCATGTGTTATATTAGGCCAGAGAGCCTACATGTTGAAAGGCTAATTAACATAACATTGTACATTGTATTCACACTCATATACATTAACAAAATACATCACAACTGCAAACCAAGTCAGATAAGAGAGTATGGGGGGCTAGGAATCCACGAGAGGGAAAGGGGGCTAAGGGATTAAGGAAAGGGGATAATCCAAGGAAATATTATAATATTATTATCCTAAGTCCTCATGTTCATGATTTTATCCTAAGTTCCTAAGTGATGGGATGAGTTCCCAAGTGGCGGGAGAGTATTTCTTTGATTGCCACTTGTAAAACATAGAGCATGCATATATAAAGTTTGGGCTTAGTGAGAAATCCATGATTCTCATGATTGTTGTTTGCAATTTTTTATCTAGGTATGTTGAGGGTGAGCCAAGAGATATAAAGACCCTATTACGTCTTGAACCCTGTGAATCCTTGGTGGATTTGGGTGTACATTTATCCTTGGGTTTCCTTGGAGCCCTGGAGGGAGAAATTGTGTGGGTAGGATTTCCTAGTGTGTGAGGCTTGGAGGGTGTTTGGATACTCCATTATTGCAGCTAGATTTCCTTGAGCCACAACTTTGAGACTTCTGGGTCGATTTGTGTTGGAGCCCTAGAAGGGAAGTAGGACAACTTGAGGGATTGTAGTGTAGATAAGGGGGTGCACTTTCTTGGGTTGTGTAGGCTGAAGGGAATGAGAGACTGTTGGTTGGAATTATTGTAGGATTTTCGTACCTTGGACTAGACACATTGTTTGTTGTTGTAAGACCTAGTTGGCTTAGGTAGTCTTTTCCTTGGTGGAGTCATAGCCCCAACTCAGGGGTGACCTTCTATTGAGAGAGCTAGAAAAACAATGTTTATGGTTGGGTGGAACATTTAAGGTATGCATCTAGTTGGTGGTCTTTTACAAAAAGATAAGTGTTATGCTTATATGTGTTTTCCATTGCTATGTATAATGTGAATTTATATGTGTTTAATTTTGTTATGTTTGGTATAGTTTGGTATTTATTATGTGTTTAATATAGTGATACCAAACTATATTAATAAGTTGTTCATTGAATTACATGATGTTAGGATTGCATAAGTGTATCAACATATGCAGGGAATATTAATATAGTTTGGTATCAGATCCCTATTTGGGAATAATTATGCATGGTATCAAAGAATTAATGAATGAGGTTTAAGGAATTTTAAAAATATGATATGGACAAAGTCTGAGTTGTGGTATCAAAGCTCAGACTAGAGTTCGGTGTCTGTTACAATTTTGAAATTTCTCTATGTTAGAGGTTTAATTGCATTGACATATTCCAAGAAGTGAGTATGGGGTGTGTTACAGATTGGTATCAGGGCCCTATTTGGGCATAATTATGCATGGTATCAACGAATTAATGGACTATGTTTAAGGAATTTTGAAAATACAATATGGACATAGTCATAGTTGTGGTATCAGAGCTCAAACTAGAGGTACAAGTCTGTTGCAATTTTGAAATTGACATGTGTCAAAGGTTGAATTGCACCTTATTTGGGTATTTTTTTGGTTGAATTCCACCCAAGTCTAACATATAGGATTTGTTTAAAAACGTTTGGGACTCACATGATTGACAATGTACAACGATTTATAGCTTGATTTTTTTTTTCTTTTCTTTAATTTGATTTTGAAGAAGAAGTACCTTATGTTTCCATTATTTCTCACAACCTTTATATATATTGCAACACCCTAGTGGAATAATGGCCTTCTTAAAAAGTCTTCTATCCTAACCAAGATGCTCAGTTGTGTTGCCTTATCTGGGTTGAACTCTTAGGATTACCCATGCAATTTGGGATTTCCTTAAGTGTATATCTTCATAAGTTGTGAGTCATATGCCATTAGACACCTAGGATATTTAACACTAAGCCACATGAGTGGGTTTTCCTTAGGGATAATCTATCTAAGGTTCTGAAATAATTCATGTACGTTCAATTTTGGGGTAGAGTGTTACATCATCTTGTTCCATACATAAATATTCCAAATGCCTATATTAGGTGCCAAATCCTTGATCACATAATTAAGGGTTGTACCTTTTTGGTCAACATTGACTCCTTAACACTTCTAGGTATTAATGTTCTATAGGTCTAGGCACAAAATGGATCATCTAATGGAAAAATCATGGATGGGTGCAAGTGGTAATTAGGAAAAATTGTGAGACTTGATGGTCAAGTGACTAAAGTTAGTCTCTCCTTGTGGTCGAGAAACTAAAGTTCATCTCCCTATGGTTTGTGACTAATGTTCCTCTCCCCATGGCCAAGTGACTAAATTTACTCATCTCCCTCTTTGATGGATATTTATGTAATAGGGAGAAAAGGTCAATGTACCTCTCTAATAGCCAACCCATCTCGCGATCTTGAGGCACCATACTAATCTATGAAATATGACACTTGATCATGGGTTAGCTCATATAATTAACACCATATTACATATATGAAGAATAAAATCACTAATATACACAATATCCATCCCACTATCATTGCATTTGCCTATAGAACCATTGATTCATGTCTCTTCGATCGTAATAATTGTGAAATTTTGAGGAAAACCTTAGAGAAATAAGGAAAAATTTGTCTTTGTTACTAATAATTTTTGCCTTTCTTGAAAGGTGTTGTCAACCAAAACTCAAGGGGTTTTAAGGCTAGCTCTGAACAAGAACTTGCCCTTGGTCACATGGAAGAATTTTTTCCTAGGTAGTTGCATGCCATCTCCTCTTGAGGGGATGTTGAAGGGCCTACTCACCATCCCTATTGTTGCACTCTTAATAAGAGCCATAGGCTAAGTATCATCTTAAAAAACCAAGATGTTGCACTCTTGATGATTGGATTCATACTCCCATGCTACAAAATTATTTTGAAGTGTTGAATGGGCTAGGTGTAAAGGAAGATATGGGTTACCACGCTATTGAATTCCAATAAAGTTTAGTGTCATGGATTGGCAAGGAACCATATATAAAATCATGGTCTTGAGGATGTAGAATTTAATTATGATATTGATATTATTAGTCCCTGCCATTATGCATGTAGGGACTATAGTAATCGATTCACAACTTTTTTATTAGTCTTGCATGTAAATCAATGAATTTTTCATTGAAATTTCATTTTTTATCCTAAGTTTGAAGTTTGAGGTCTTATTTGGCCTCATATCGAGAGAAGGGAATATTTTTGTGAAATAAACTTATCAAACCAAAGATATATTTACACTGGATTGTGGTGAGGTCAATTAATGATAGATTTGAGGTTTGCATTAATTCACATATTGAATGTTACATTAAATGTTTGTTCTTACCCTATGTTTATTGCATATTTATGGCATAGTCATTTGTTACATGTCCAGTGACAAAGGTAGATTCCCATGCAAAATTTATGTCCAACAATGTAGGTTGAGTCCTACGCAAAATTAGCAGATCAAGACCATGTCAATTCCAAGTAGGGTCACCCATTCCATCAATGAATAAACCACTCTTTCCTTCTCAAGCCCATTCCATCAATGAATCCACCAGTCTCTCTCTATGCACATGACACCTCCAATTATGGATTTTTTCGTTCCAGCATGTCATCCTCTTCACATAGAAAAAGTGCATTGATCCAGACTGTCCAATAAATAATAAGGGCATGAGTGGAAATTGCTCAGGAAGCCTCTATAATTTCTCTCAAACTTGTCACTATCAGTATCAATATGGCACGAGAAACACCACATATTTATTGGTGGACTACCTTGTTCGTTAGTCAAGAAGCACCACACATTTATTGATGGACCACATTGTTTGTTAGTCTACATAATGACAACAATGATAGGTCAGGTTTTCATTGCAACATTTCTTAAAATCTTTTCATATTAGAAACTAATGAAATCACTTAAAAATATATTTGGAAGACCATTGATTCGATTGTCCAAGTAATGGATATTTTCTCATTTTGCAATATATATTTTCATATGTGCATACAATAACTCTCTTGCTTGTGAATTTTTTTTACATGGTACTTACCTCATTTTCCCTTCTTCATTTCTTCGTTTCTTGAGAAATTCCACCTCGATGTGAGGTAAATGCTCATAGTCCCATGCTTGTTTATGAATATCTAAAGAAAAAGGGATTTTTTAAATAAAATGAACACAAAGAAAAAGGAAAAAAGGGGTAGTAATAAACAATGTCGAGTAAATGTAACTCAATGCTAAATCTCCCTCTTAAAAGATTTTTTATAAAATCCTAGCTCTCAAAAGCTAGCTGAGAAAAATAATAAGACCTATGCAGCATATTAAATGACTTTAAGGGTCATCACAAGAAGTGTTTCCCATCCCCCTTCCATAATTATTCATTACATTACCTACTTTTTACCTAGGGACTTAGGAAATGCTCATTGTCCTAGGACTTGTCACATGTATAAGAGTTAATGTTGTTCACCCTTGGAAAATTTAGGCAAATATTAAAAATAGCAATTATTGTTATGTTGTGTTAAGATAAATCACTAAGTGTACATCACTTAATGGCTTGCAAAGAAGTTGGACCCATCATTCCAAGTGGGTGCCTTGCATTGGGATCTGTGTACCATGCCTTGAGATCCATGACACTATGTTTGGAACTGTTGGAAAAATTACAAAAAAAACTCAATATTTGGACCTTATGCTATCTCAATCACACTAGTGAAATCACCATTATCAAATCAATGCTTCATTCCATGCCCCTTTAACTTTTCTTTACACTAGTAGCCCTAAAGAAAATCATAAAAGAAATAAAATCCTTGCAAAGATGTTCCATTAGGGAAGGGTGGAAAGGGAAAAAATGGGTGTTAGTTACATGGGAACAAGTCTTCCTCCCTATGAGGATGGGAGACATAGGGATGAGAGACATTTGAATCATGAATAAATCTCCAAGAGGTAATATATGATGGTGTTGAATGGAAAACAACATGACACTATGTGTGAAATTTTGGAGGGATAGATATTCTTACAACTTCATAAAAGACACTCTTATCTGATAGGACAACAATATAGAAGGATCAATCAAATGGAACAATGCATGAAAAAATAAAGCTTTAGTTGATATTCACAGCTTCTAGGAGTTCAATGATGGACTTCCACCCTAATGTGGGAAGAGTATGGAAGCAATAGTTGAAATTTATCTTGGATTAAAACTTCCATAATATCTAGCATAAGTTATCCAACTAGGATTGTCACTATATCAAGGACTATTTGGTGGTCAATGAGGAATCCCACAAAGAAAAACACCCTCATTGCATTAAAGGTAGGGAAATTAGACTTCACATAAAAGTTAAACCTGATAGTAGATCTCCTTCCATCAAGGTTATGTGTCATTGATTTACAACCTTTCCTTCCATGACCAAGGTAAATATCTTAACAATGAGGCCCTTTCTTTGAGCAGATAGATGCATTTATATGAGTCTATTTCTTATAAAAAGTGATGAGCTATAGTGATTCCTTCCAATTATGAGTCCCATTCAAAATAATCCCTTCTAGGACTAGGGTACATACAACCCATCCATCTAGGTTGAGTTTGGTAACTCACAATCTTACACACATGAGAAATTGAAGGGAGATCAATATAACAACAACAAACAAGTGATCAGTTCATTAAGGTCATTGGGTGGGTTAGGTTAGATAGATTCCTAGATTAATAAGTTGCTTATCTTCCTTAAGTAGGGAAATAAAGGAATCATGCATTATGTTTCTCATCAAGAGTAGAGGGGCTTGCTAGCTGGGAATTGGGCCATCTCTCTTTACCTTATGAGGATTATGAACAACTTCATATACCAATATTTTGATTGATTTTGGCACCTTTGGAAAACCATGACAACATGGAAAGAAGAGATAGAGGAGGAAGACAAATTCAAACTATGGGAACTCTTACAAGATAAGATATTATACTCTAGAAAAGGAAAAAAAAATCTCCATTGGGTACCGAGGGCCAATGGTTGCTACACAATAAAATAAGCATACTTCTTGGATCTAAATTGAATGGAGGATCAATTAAGAAAGATCTAGGACAACATATAACATCTATCACATTGGCCAAAGGAAACCACCTTCTTTTGATAAGGATCTCGAAGAAAGGTCCTAGCATATTAAGACAAACTATATCATAGGGGATTTCAAGGCCCTTCTAGGTGCTTTATGTGTGACTAGGCAGAGGAAATAATTGAACATCTATTCAATCAATACATAGTACTAAACTCTCTTTGGGAAAAAAGATCCACCATCTTCTGGAAATTTGATAGAAACAGAAAAAATAATTTGTCTACCATAGAAAATCCAAGATAAGCCCCCTTCACCTGCCCCACTCTCAACAAGTCTTCAATTCTCTTCCCTAGATTTGTGTTGTGGGTAATGCGGAAGGAGTGAAATCATAGAATCATTTGTGATAAGAAAAAAAATACCATAATCCAATGGAAAACCATTGACATAAATATTAGAGAAACAAATCAAGTTACTAAATTGGGGAGTGAGATAAACAGATGTATGGATCACAAACATAAAATACCTTATGAATGTGGAATTAGTCCTCACTCCAAAAATAGGGATAACTAAACATGCCATTTGGAAAACCCTTTAAAGAAATGGTCTCCTCCTCTTCCCAATTCCATCAAATTAAACTTTGATGGAGCCTCCAAAGGAAACCCCAACCCCATCTGAATTGGAAAAATATTTAGGGCCTATAGAGGCACAATTCTCAGAATCTTCACTCACTACCATGGCACTAAAACCAACAACTCAATGAAGCTACAAGCACTATAAAATGGTCTTCAATTGCTAATAAACCACAATTATGGTACCCTAATGGTAGAGGGAGACTCCTAGAGCCTTATAAAATTTATCACTATATTTACCAACGAAGTCCCACCAAACAAAGTAACCACAAATTGGCACCTAGAAATTGGCATGGAAATAATAACACACATTTCACTCATAATTTCAATCCAACCATCTCATGTCAAAAGAATGGCTAACAAAGTTCCCAACATAGTTGCAAATGAAGGCATTCTCTAGAAAAATGAAGACTTGAATCTTGAATGGGAGAATCTTCAAGATAATGGTCTTCAAATTATGAATATCTCACATCCATGGATGGGGTGATAGGGAGGGGATACATCACATTAATCACTAGGACATGTGGTAGCATAAACCCCCTACAATGCTCTGTAGTGGGCATGTTTGACATCCATGCATGGGTAGATATGATACAAGGAAGAAGATCGATCCTCTCTAGTGTGGATCTACATCTAGATGAAATATCAACAAGGAATGATGAAGAATACAATTCAATACATAGTAGGGGTTACAAAGGATTATGGCTCTCTACCATAGAGTTAGTTTCATTCTCATGGTCACTGACACAATGAACAAAATGGGCCTTTTGATTAAGCTCTATTTTCAAGAATGTATTAGAGGAATAAGGTGAATTTGAGGAGTTTTTTGGAAGCTGCAATGGAAGGAGTGCATGGATTTGGGGAAAAAATGGATTACATGCTACCTGTCCTAGTCTATGAAGCAAATAACTTGAAGAAGGAAAGATAGGAAGTAATGGAGATAAACCCACCAAGAGATAGAGGCAAAGGCATGTCTCCCAAACATAGGACTTGTGGGGATGATACCCCCAAAAGGACTTGTACAACAGGGCCTAACTCTAAATAATTTTTCATAGCACAGGGATTCATTGATAGTCACAAGGCCACCACAATCCAAAACCTCGAAATATTGGAAAAAAGGTTCAATCCATAAGAGATACTACCAATAGCAAGAAAATTGACAAGGAAATGGAACCCATCATCCTAGACACAGTGTTCTCAAGAACAAAACTACTAGATACTCACTCTCAACCTATATTGGCACACAAAGAAATTCTTCGCTTACCACATGGACTCAGTCTCCAAGAAAAACAACCCTTTCCTAAGAACCATCTTGGAAGCGCTGCACCAACTTAATGACAAGTATTGCTACCTACTAAATTCCATCGAGGGATTAGTGATCCGTAAATGGTATGATTATAGCATGTCCATTTCAGCAACAAGGATGTTTATTATAAATCAATAAAGTTCTATGTCTGTGTAATTTAGATTTCAAACTGCTTCAATAACTTCTGGAGAAACAACTTATGTAGCTTCCATAGCTATACACTTGATGGAGAGAGTTCTTACATCCCATGAAAACTTGTGGGAAAAAGGTTAATTTACTAGTGATATAAGTGAGGATGACCAATTATAAAGAAACATTTAGTGGACGAATTAATCCATCCATCAATAGAGAAAAATTCCCGAGGGAGAGTTTAGACACTCGATATCAAAGGAAAATGTCCAAGGGCGAGATTAGGTACTCAACAATAAACAAAGACGTCAAGGTGTCTATAAACTCACCCAGGTATGTGTAAATTCATCCCAACTATGAGGAATTCGACTTGGGGATTACGTATGGCCACAAGACGGATGAGAAACACCAACCAACAAGTAAAATGCGGTCAGGAATGAGAGAAATTTTCCCAACAAGGAATAGGTTCGCCCAGGTAAATAAACATTCACCCAAGCAATAAACAAAATGGCCATGCAATGGGTAAAACACCCAACTAAAAAAAATACGACCTAGCAAATTCTAAGATCAACTAGTGACTGATTGGAATGCCCATCAATGAGGAAAATTGGCCATGTAATAATAAAAAATGCCCAACAAACCACAATGCATGATCACTTTAGAACACAAGTCAAACAAATAAAATTTGCCTCTGTGAGAGAGAAGGTGACCTCCAGGGGAAAGAAAAACCAATTTAACAACTTTTACAACAAATCTAGATTTAGAACCATTGATTTCCCCTCTCCAAAATCATTCAACGGTGGAAAAATAGAGAGTTGTTCGGATGGGTTTTCTCCATTAAACAATGTATTATGTAGGCCAACCTACCACACAACAAATTACACACAAAAAACCAGAACAATAAAACTAGAATCATTTTATTATGCTCATAGATTTCATTACAAAGGGGGTGAGCTATGCATGCTCAAAATTCCATGCATTGTTACTCACTAGAAGATAACCATGGCTTTGGGACACCTTCTCTTAGTGTGGACACACTTCTTGACTCCTTCATCCATCAACTTGAAGCAAGTTTCATTTTGAGCTCTTATTTATGCTCCTTCAATCTTTTTTTCCTAATTCTCTTTTGATTTTCCCCATTGATCTTTCTTCACTACAACCTTCATCTTTAATGAAATGCCTTTGGAAGAACAATCATCACACATTTCCCTTTCCCATTTTGCTAAAAAAACAAAATTAAATTAAAAACAATTTAAAACTTATTACAAATTTACAAAATATGTTGAGTGAGGATCCAATTCAAATCAATTACATCAAGTGTTGGAGGAATGCAAGGAACAAGGAAAGAAGGGAGACACTAAAGAGAGCTAGGTTGGAACCAATCTTCGACAACCAATTTCCCTGGCAAAGGATGAATATTAGTACAAAGTCTCTTTGGTTCACTCCTATGAGAATTTCCTACAGAATTTCTAATTTAGATGTTTTATTTATTTATTATTATCTCCATTATGGTGAAATTGTCGAGGCTTTTATGTTTTGTTGGAACACACTCTACACATTTGTAAATTTTGAATATGGCACTAAAGGTTTTTTTTAAACCAAACCAAAATCTTAGTGTACATGTAAATGTTTTTTATATATAAATAAACAATGTGCCTCTTCCCAAAAAAGAAAGAAATAAAGAAAAAAGGAATTGTAATGTAAGGTAGAGTGGAAAATTCAAAAGTTTATTGTGAGTTTTATTTTTTTGGAATTTTTATTCTTTAAGTGGGTGAAGTGAAAAATTCAAAAAGTTTAATACATATTAAGTGGGTGAAGTGAAAAATTCAAAAAGTTTAATTCATATTGTGAGTTTTATTTTTTATATAAAAAAACCACTTTGGTTAGTGAAATGTTAAAAATTAAAAAATAAAATAAAAATTTCAATCACGTTAATTCAAATGTTAATCCGTTTTATTTTGCAAGCTTTGAAATCATTATGCTTCGGATCAGTATCGTTGTTAGTCCACTTAGCATCAGGTTGTTAACATGGTTTAATTTAACTTATTAACGTTGTATTGGTGTCAAAATACAAAACTTTTGCACTATATTTTCATTTTCCAAGAGTTGTATTATTAGTCCCTGCCAAAGGCCCAGGGACTATAGCGATGAGTTCATCGTTGAATTCATATTAGTTTAGGGTTGACTTTCTAATTTTTCAAAAAGTGTAATGTTTAACTTAGGATATTTTTATTTATTTATTTTAAAAAATATACATATATATATTTGTTAAAATTTTATTGGCTTGTAGGTTTAAAGTGTTATTGCTGACTTCACTTCTTCCAATGCTTATTTGGAATGCTTTAATTAATTTTTAGAGCTTTTAATTAAAGTTTAGAGCTTTACTTAATGTTTAGAGCTGTGTAAACTTCATTTCAATCAATACAAATTATGGTTAACTATTTATGATTGTCATTCCGGTATCTTTTTAGCTCAGGGCTTTATTTATGATTGTCATTCAGTCATTTCAGTACTGTGTACTGTAGGAATTGAGTTGCATCCAACTGCCAGCACTCTACTTTGAACCCAGTGAAACTGCCACTACTCTGCTTTGAACCCAGTGCTTACTGCCACCACTCTGCTTTGAATCCAGTGCTTACACAGTTCGAACCCAAGATCGGATCATAGTTCATTTATTCACGGTTCGTACATGATTTCATATTATTCATTTAATGAATTACAAGCTTCAAACTTCAGTGAATTGCGGACACGGAAATAACCATTCATTTAATGAAACACTGTATCGAAGAATTGTTGACACGAAAATAACTATTCATTTATTAAAACACTGTATTGATAGCTACACATAAATCATGGATGATTTTAGGGGCTAAATTTCGCTCATGGGCTAATTTTCCATGGTTTTTCCAAAAACAAGATTCGCCATTTTAAAAATGATTCGCCCAAATTCTATAGGATAAAATTATTTTACCTCAAAAATCACTAAAATTTTATAAAATCTATATAAAATCCTTAGAAATTTGAATGTTTTTACAAAAATATCGCCAAACATTTATATTTGGCATATGAAGAATTAGTAAGAATCGTCAAGGTTTCTAATTTTTAAAATAAATTTCCATCCTTAAAATCATCCCTGACAGAAATGAAACATTGTATCCAAAGTTACACAAAGAAATGAAACATTCATTTAATGAAACAATATATGCAAAGTTAATGAATAACATTGTATCCAAAGTTACACAAAGAAATGAAACATTCATTTAATG